>JAQIVZ010000557.1:0-60411 GCA_034700945.1 Arrhopalites spinosus | reverse complement strand
AAAGTGCCAGGCCTGCCAAAAAGGCCGGGCCCTCATGGTCTACCGACACCTCGAAAATTTTGACGCTACGGGCCTGCCATTTAGTATACTGTGCACGAAAGATTACAGAATAAATTTAAATAAAAAAAATTATATGATGTATCCACAGGTTGTGAATTTAGTGGAAGTATGTGAGATGGAGAGAACAATTCCCAGAGCTTTCTTAGGTAAGAGTGAAATTCAATTATCATATGCCTTTGTTCTGTAAGCGCAAAATATTGAGCCTATAATTATTCTTCTTGTTCTATTTTCAGAAATTATCAATACAGCTGGACACATGGTCATGTGGGATGAATCTAAAAAACTTAATCGAATGATGAGGAAATTCATTGAGTCGCAATGGTCCTGATTTGTTACTACTTACTACACATTAAATTGAGTAGCAATTCGTAAACATTCCACTCTACCATATTTTTAGTATTTAATGATAGCGGAAGCATTGTACTGCCTTATATATTAATATATTATTACAATAGAATATGATGTACAATTATTATTTGTAGTTGACAAACAACTCCACTGAGTAGTTTCAAAAAAAAGTATTGCTCAACAAGTTGTGAAGGAGTAGTAAACGCATAGTATACAGTAAAAATGTGAAAATATATGAGTGAAATTCAGTTTTTCCCATCCAAGGTTGTGACAATCTTTGTGTTATGAATTTGACAAAATTCCGTCCTCCTAAAATACTTGTACTATGTCTGCCTTGCGGCATAAAATGTAAAACTTGTTTGTGAATCCAATTATTATTATTGTTGTGGATTCCCTTTTAAAGTTAATAAGACTTGATTCTATTGTTCTATAGACTTTTTTCTATCTTTTTATCTCACAATGTTTCTTTATACCAACATCTTTTATAGAAAATAAATAACCCAGTGAATCTACTTATTATTTAATGTATTACAACGATGACTGTTATTGTCAGAATCTCTAAAAAAAACTTTATTTTTCAAAACTTTTCCTCTTAATGTTAAATATTTATAATCTACACAGAAAAAAAAACAATTTGAATTAATAAATAAAATTCAAGATGATCAATGAAAAATCACTAGACTTTACATGATGTACAATCGATTCAATCATTTACAAAACTTTTATGCACTCAAAACACGCAAACTCTTTATCAAAAAGTGTTTCCATTTTTAATAAACTAACATTAAAAGATATCACCTTTAATACGGAAGAGTACCCGACTTTTTGCAATCTCCCGTAGAGTCCGCTAAAAGGATTTTTAAATGATCGAATATATCGATCATGACAATAAACAAGGTAGCATAAGGACCCATACATGTGATTATCTCCTGTATCTGTAGCGTTTGAAATGGAACCATAATTGAAAAATGTTATTGTGAAATTGGCAACGAAATCCTCTTTTATAAGAATATTCCCATTCCCGGTTGACAATTTTGAACGCAATGTCCTCATAAGGTGGGCCAGCATGAAATCGTAAAATTGCAAACTCTGGGTTGTCAGCACAAGAAGTCTAAAATAGAATTAAATTGGTCACCATAATTAATGAACATGTCTTACATTTCTAATTCTAATTCAGAATTTCTAAATACCAGAAATATTTTACTTCACTTACCAGGTGATACTCAGGAGTTGTATTTTTATCAATAAGGTCAGGGTAGAAAATATTAAACTTGTAACCTTGAACAATTTTTGGCGGTGGATTATCCATGTCATAATGGGTTTGATTATATTTATTCTATAGAAGAAAAAAATTAAAAGACATGATTAAAATTATTTGCATTTTAAAATTATTTCAACTAATATATATAAACTCTGATGTATTTTTTAATTTTATTGTAACATTCATTTATAGAAATTTGTTCAGGTACTTACCCACTCAAAACCAGTATGGACTCTGTTGAAGTATCTTGGTTTACGAGGACGATATTTATCAGACCACAGGTATACTTGATCAACGGGTGATTCGACTGAAAATATAGCTTCACTATTGTCCATTCCTTTCTTAGCCTCCATTTGAAGAGCTTTCTCTTCTGCTGTCCATACATTTTCGACCTTTTGACCCACATTTAGTACTTGTGAACGAGCCAGGAGAAGTCGAGCATTGTCTTCATCTTCCCCAATGACAAATATTCCAGGTTCTATATCCTCTGCTCCAATTAATCGTGGACTGAAACTTCCTGTCACATATTTGGCAATTGCTTCCCCAAGGAGATCCTCCTCCTCATCTTCTTCCTCCTCTTCTTGATTCTCCTCCTCAGCAGCTGCATTAGCGGATGGAGGAGATTCTTGTAGGGATATTTCATCTGCATTCATTTTTATAGATGCAACGGGTTGTAAAGATCGTGATGGTCCTTGTTGTGCCTCTTCTTCTTCTCCCTCAAGTGCCTCTACACCCTGCTCTGCTTTTAGTAATGCCAATTTCTTTTGTAAATTCTCTTGATGTCGATCACGTAATTGAGCTCGGGCAATGTGAGCCTTTAGTTGTGAAAGTAAAGACTCCCAGTAACTAATATCGACACCGGAAGAGGATCCATCAAGTTTACATTGAATATGAGTCTTCAATTGTTGTAATTGTTCAGAAGTTTTTCCCTTAAAGATGGCAGCTACTTCATCAGCCACGGCTGGATTGATTCCCTCCCGTCTTTCCATAGCAATTCGATAGTCATCATCTTGTTCTAGTTTTCGAAGTTTCCGTAATTCATCCTCCACTATGACGGTAATATCATTCCAATAACTTAGATTTTTTCCTTTCTCTAATTCTTTGTACACCTATAGACGTAAATTCAAATAGACACAAATGGAAAATTATTAGTCATTCGATTTTTTGAATTTCTTGTGATTTATGCACAGTTAATTGTCTACATACCTTTATATCTTCAATTAAATCTTCTAAATCGGTAACCGTCAGTCCATTCAAATATGTATAAGGCTCATGCATCTCAATTGCATTAACTTCTTCTTCCGCACTTATGTACTGTGCCAAAAGGTCAATAGCTAAAGAAATTAAACAATATACAGTTAATTGACAAAAGTTACATCATAAGTAGAGAATTCATTGTGACTTTTACTGTTTACATAGAATTAATAATGCTGCACCCAAAAAGTTTACTTACGTTTGGCCCGTCCGTCTTTAATACGAATCTTTGACCTAAGGGTAGCTTGTTCCAAATGAAATAAATCCTCCTGATTTCCCCATTCTTTAAATTGAGCTGCCTCCTTTTGCCTCTGAATTAATGCTTCCTCTTCTTCTCTGGCTTGACGCTCTAATTCTCTTTCTATTCGTCTCTTTTTTACCTACAAAATTACAAAACAAAAAATATATTAGAATTGACATACCTAAGTAATATAATAATTCCAACTACGCACACTTCATAAGACATTTCAACATACCTTTTCAAGTTCTCGCTTATTCTCTTCCTGTTTTAATCTGTTAATTCTTTCCATCTCACCTCGGCTAACATCCTGTAGACCTTCCTTATCCATTTTCTTTTTCCACATGAATGTTTCGAGTAAATTGTTGTCTCCAAATGGATTATCTGTGTTTGTATAATGAAGGTATTCACTGTCCCAACCCATTCTCTCTTTACGTTTCCTCTCCTTTGCATCTTTTTTAGCTAGTCGACGAAGTCTCTTCTCTTCTGGTGTTTCCATTGCCTTCAATCTTTCCTTTCTTAATTTTGCATCTTCAATTTGTTTTGCTCGTTCCTTCTCCAGCCTCATCATCAACTCGACTGAGTCATTCGAACTTGCACTTGACGACGAACTATGTCGTCGGCGTCTCTTGGGTTTTTCAATTTCTTTTGACCTGTCCCTTGTCCTTGACCTCTCCTCGGGTGACCTGTCTCTTCTTTCATTAGACCTATTCCCTCTCTTGTCATTTGACCGATTTCTTGACCTCTCTTTTGATCTTTCTTTGGACCGGTCTTTGGATCTATCCCTAGACCTCTCTTTGGACTTTGACTTTTTAGATTTCTTTGACTTGTGACGAGATGACTTGGATTTATGTCTCCTGTCATCCTCAGAGTTCGAGCTCCCCATATTTAACAAATAATTAAAATGACAATAATTTCAAAGAATAGGAGAGATGCAGGAAAAAAACGACGTAGTTTTTTGAGATTTACCGCCCAAACGACGGCGGCATTATCGAAAAAAAAGAGCAAAGTTTTTTTTCTTTTTTTTTGAGAGAAAAGTTATGGAAAAAGTGTCAAAAAATCTTGAATAATTTGTGTTTAAAAGAATTATAGTGACATTTTCACCATTATTAGTGATTGGATTTATCATTTTATAGAGTCAAAGCAAAATGTCAAAAGAAATATACTACTCAAATAAGTATACCGATGACCACTTTGAATACAGGTAAAGCTGCACAATAAACTAACTCTTTTGTTGTTGTTATTTGGAGGTAAATGTTTATGACAATGCTTGCTATTTTTAACAGACATGTGGTCCTTCCTAAAGAAATGGCGAAATCCATTCCAAGACATAAATTAATGACTGAGAATGAATGGAGAACGTTGGGGGTTCAACAAAGTCAAGGATGGATTCATTACATGACCCATGATCCTGGTACGTTTTATATTCTCTCCAATTAAATCCGTTAAAAAATTACGTAGAAACATTTCAAATAGTGTAGGAAAACGTAGGTTTTTATTATTTTAACACTTGAATTTTTTTAGAGCCACATATTCTGTTATTTCGGCGACCTCTTTCTCCAAGCTCAACAGGGAAGACTTTGCAACCGTGAACCATCACGTAATAACCAAAATATTAAGTGCCTTCAAAGCTACAAATATATACAATAACATTCTACTTACTTTCTTTACTTTCTTATATAATGTCTAATAATATTTAACACAACAAAAGTAGATATATATGTTTTATACAAGTTGAGTAATAATAATTTTTAAAGCGCTCTATTATATTGCACAAACAACATCTTTCTTTTATGTAACTACTAAGCCCTTAAAAAAATATTCAAATACAGATTTTAAAAAATTTTGCTCATCACTCAAATGAATAGCAATGTGGTGTCTAGAAGAGTCAAAATTATATTTTATATTTTAATAATCATTTGGGAGAAAATGATGAAGAGGGAGGATAACGGTTTTGAAAAACAAAGAGAAAAAAAATCTAGAGAGATGAAATGTAAATAAAATGTTCCTCAATTTGAAATTTTGATTATTTGAGTGGCAGTGAAAATTTTGCATGTATGATATATACTTCTTGTAGAATACAACAAATAAACAACGATCGAATAAAAGTTGATACTATAATATTGTTTACATATTTTGTATATAACATTAAATTTGTTTTGGCTAATGTGGCAGACAACAGTTGTTTTATTTTTGTGTTAAAAATGTCCTCTTTATTTATTTATGAGGTTGGTGGTGGAGGTCGACTGCGGTCAATATCGACCTCTGTTTGAAGCCTAGGGGGTAATTCTCGATGAATTGCTTCTGGTACATGGTCTAAAAGGAAAAAAAAATCATGAACAACGATTTGATAATTTAATTATAATTCTGACACATTTTTTTAAAAAAATGAAAACTCACCGTTACATCGGTATACCAAATCGGACCAAATGATCATTTCTTGTGAGAAGCAGAAAACTCCGAGACGACCACCCTTTAGTGTGGTGTCGAAAATATTACCTGAGTCAGCCACCATACTCTCTCCTTCAAAAATTCTCAGACGAATCAATCCAATCTTAGGACGATGAAGGAGAAGCCATCTTTTAAAAAACAGCATTAATTAGTTTTTTTTTTCATCATAAAGTACTAAAATATTTTTAATGGCCGTTGGCATTGAGTTTATGCTTTCACCTGTAGGCAACCTTCTCTCTCCATCCAACATTTCTGGGATCTTTCCACAACAATTTAACTTGACTCTCTGTGTCTCCAGTATGCCACAAAGAATTTCTCAACATTTCACCCGGTCCTGTATTAGACTGAACCAATTTCAATTGAATACCCGGCTCAGCCACAGCTCGGAATGGTGTTGCTTGCCAATAAGTTTGAGTATTCTTTTTCCACATGACTGTGTAGAATTGTGAATTGTCTTGATAACTGAAAATAAATCCAACGTAGTCGTCGTCCAACTCTGTTTTTTTTCAAAATTGGGTTCATTAATTAGTTCATGTAAAAAAATGAAAAGAATGTGACATTAGGGCAATAAGTTCAATTTACCTGTGTCCACGAAGAATGTACCCTCAAAATCTACACCACCGAATCGATGGAATCCTTTCATGACAATTAAAATACATATTTAGTACATATTTTTAAAAATAACTGTTGAAAATAAATATTTACTTGAATCACTTACCGACTGCTAAACCAGGATCACTGTTCATCGTTTGAACAATTTCAGCTCCCTTATTGTAAATGACCCAATTAGGATCAATTTGAGACTCTCCCTCGGGATCCAAAACAACAGTTTGGTATGTTCTGTAAAAAAGTTAATTTAATTAAGTAAAACTCCGCTTCATTTTTAATTCATGATAATGTGACATTAAATTTTATAGAAATATACCTAAAGTCAGTTGTGTAAATCTTAGAATTATTAGGACAATTATCCAAGAAATCTGGGACTTTATCATCATCAAAATCATCTTCACAAGCATCTCCAACACCGTCTCTATTAGAATCAGTTTGATCTGGATTGTAAACAATAACACAATTATCTCTCTCGTTAAGAATTCCATCATTGTCAGCGTCTGGATCACAATCATCTCCAATGCCATCATTGTCAGCATCTTTTTGGTCACTGTTTGGAATGTTGGGGCAATTGTCTACGTTATCTTGAATACCATCCCTGGCAAATTAAAATTTTAAAATTAAAGTACACATTATAAATTGTGCATATTGGGTATGAAAGTAATAATTAATTAATTTTACCGATCTCGATCAATATTGCTATCACAAGCATCTCCAACCAAATCTCTGTCACTATCCTCTTGATTAGGATTTGGTACTCTAAAATAAAATTTATTGTATTTTTGACACTTTTTCATGCAATTAGGATTAAATTAAATTAATTTCCTACAACTAACCTTGGACAATTGTCACACTCATCTCCCAAACCATCTCTATCTGAATCCCTTTGCGAAGGATTTGGTGTACGTGGACAATTATCTTGACGATTCTTTGTTCCATCATTATCAATATCATCATCACAAGCATCTCCAATTCCATCCTTGTCAGTGTCTTCTTGATCCAAATTGGGGACTGTAGGACAATTGTCACAGGCATCTCCTTGTTTGTCTCCACCATCAGGATCTGTGTCTTCTTGTCCCGGATTAGCAACCAGGGGACAATTATCCTAATATTTCCATAAACAATCAAAGTATAAAAATAAATATTTACATGTCCCAATTAAAATAATTTTTGGTGCATAATTCTTTTCTCACCGGACTATTAGGGATTCCATCGTTATCAGCATCAGGATCACAAGCATCACCAATACCATCACCATCAGCGTCTTCCTGTCCTGAATTGGGAGTGTTTACACAGTTGTCCTATTTTTGTAATAGAAATAGAAATACATTAGTGCAATTAACATGTAATTTTAGGTTATTCATAAAGAAGAGTTATTTTTGTAGAATAAAAGAATATTATTTATTGATTAAGTACGACCTACTTTTCTACATTTCCGATCACTACAACCCAAGTCGTAATCAGGCCAGCCATCCAAATCTCGGTCAGGCCCGCATGTCTTTCCGTCTCCAGCCCATCCAATTTTACACTGTACACAAATAGCACATTGATGACTTTCTTTTTTTTACATACAATTTAAAGGACTCAATTAAGAAAGTTTGCATGTTGTAGTACATGGAGAAAGTACAGCGTGTGTTCTACTAACCTTACAAACGTAGTAGTTGAGGCCAGTGAGACGAACACATTCTGAATTGTCGTCACAAAATGAACCATCCGGACATAAACCGGGTCGCTCATGACATCCAAGCGTTTGATTTCCAGTGTACCCTTGAATAATCGAAAGTAGATTGATGTACAAAAATTAAACTAAATTAAGAATGATGAAAAGATAAAAAAAAATTTACCTTCATTACACGCTCCACAGTAGAAAGAGCCTTCAGTATTAACGCATCTTGAGTTTTCAACACAACCTCCATTTCGTCCTTCATTACACTCATCAATATCATAACACCTTTGTCTATTCCTTCGAGCAAAATCCAAGCCTTGTCCTTGAACCCCACTACTTCCGGTAAAACCTGCGGGACAGGCATCACATCTGTAGCCAGGAGACAAGTTTGTACACCTGACTCGAGAATCACATGGTTCTAAATAGAATTAAAATAATTATTAGTCAATTAAGCAGTGCTTCTTTGTTTTTCAATTTTTTTGTAAGCTTATGTACCAAGTAAAGTACACTCATCCAAGTCATAACAATGTGATCCATTTCCTGTGAGTCCCGTACCACAAGAACCACATCGATAATAGGGAGCTGGTTCATCTTGGTCAATACACTGGACACCTATTGCCGTAATTTATTTATTATTGTGATACAAATCTAACATCATAATAATGCCCGTCCAGAATGTCTCACCTGAGAAACATGGATTACTCTCACAAGCTCGTCGTCGGTCACATCTTTGACCATCACCAATAAATCCACCTTTAAAAACAAATTAATAAATCTCAAAAATTCTTTATCTAAATTAACATTTTTTTTAAAAAAAATTAGACTCACTTGGACAAGGTCCACATTGGAATCCGTCAGCAGTGTCATAACATTGAACTCCTACAATTAAAAAAAGTCCATTAAAGTTATACAACTGGCAAATTAGATTTTCAAAAAATATACCCTTATCTAATTCTAACCTGCATAACATGGACGTTCTCTACAAGAAATACCCGGTTTACAGGTTCTACCATCTCCAACATATCCTCTTGGACAAGGACCACAACGAACTTGATTGGCTCCTTCATCCGTACATTGAACACCTAGAAAATTTCACAAGGGTCAATTAGGATCAAATTCGCATAATGTCATATTTGCGGTCAGATCCCTTTGGCTACCTGGAAAACATGGTGGTGGGATTGCTCGACATCCAGTTGGTGGTGGCTCACCTGTGAATTTAAATGAGTTATTTAATATCATCCATCATGATGGGCCATTTTTTTATTTTAAAAAAAAAACTTACGACGTGGTTTGCAAGCTTCACAATTCTCCAAGACCTCTTTTAATAACCTTGACTGTTCCTTCTGTACAACAATAAAGTGTTCATCACCATAATAGGATTTGTGTACATAATATAATGTAAGATCTAAACTAATTAATTCTGTAGGTAGTATAGCTTATAAAAAATTCTTATGTAACTTGTTCCTTACATTAGCTTGAACTTCCAACTGTAGAGCTTTGATAGTTTGGATTAGTTCTTGAAGAGTTTTAATGAGTAATGATTCTGTTGAGAAAAAAAATTAACACATTATTTATGAACTTAATTTTTTTAAATACTTTGTGTATTTAAGCCGACTTTTTAGTTGGAATGCATGCATAATAATGTACATAATTATGCATTTCCACTTTTTTCTCTAACTTTTTGTCGCCACAGGCAAAAGTTAAAAAGTACTACACCTTTTTAATTTAAATTATATTTTTTAATATTATTTTAACATCTTTTTTAATTTTTTAATGAAACTTACCTCTGTCATCCAGGTCAGGAGAAAGAATTGGAATGTCGCCTACGTCAAAATAATATTGTGCATCATATTTAACAAAAAAAATTAATTCTACACCTTTGTTCATTTTATTATTAAATTATCTCTCATTGAAAATTTAGTAAATTTTATTTTTTGTTTTGCAAAGTTTGCACTTGATTAAAATGATAGTTTTAATTTAAATGATTGAAATATTAAATTGAAAATTTTAATTTACAGCATTTTTAATTAACATGCATGGACTCAAAGAGCATGCAGCAAAAAAGATTTGGAAATCATTGTCAAAGTTAAATGATGAAAATATTAATCAAGATTTTTGAGTTTTTGTTTTTTTTGTAAAATTTAATTGAGAATTTTAAGATAGTTTTTAAAGCATTAATAATAAAACAAATTGAAATTAAATTCGTAAGTTATCTCACCTCACCTCTGTTAATTGTCCGGAGAGGACATGGAAGCATATTATGAAAGCACATACCCTTGTTGTGAGTAGTTGTAGTGAAAGAGTGTTGAGTATGTGGAGAAGAATTTGCAAATGCTAGAAGAATTATTTCACAATATTTAATAGACTCAATTAATTTTTTAAGTATATTAAAGAAAATTTAATTTTTATGAAAATCACAACAAAGGTATGCATCGCAGACAATTTGGCAACACGTGGACAGTTTGCCACTCAAATCACTGACGAGTCGTCAGTGACGACTCAATTTATCCAAAATTTTAAACGGTACCAAATTAGGAGGCTCAGTTCCGGTCGTGAAATTTAGCCAATTATAATCAGTAGCATAATTAATTATGTTTTATTAGTTAATGCAACTCGTGTCATTACCACGCCTTCTCCTAAGTAAATTTTTTAATCTGTCTTCTTCCTAAGAGTCTTAGGCTAAGACTCTTGTAAATTCTTAGACTGTACAAAATCAGTCAAAAAGTCACATTCTATTTTTGCAAATTCCAATCATGTTATAAAAAAAATTGACCGTCTAGGTCAAAAATTAAATACATGTCTGACAACTTTATAAAAATTCAACAAAAGAATTTCATTAAGTAGACAGACTCCATACAAGAGTTCCATTTAAAAAAAATAAAGTTCTCAGAGGAACCAACTTTAATATTTTAAGTAATAGGGCTGAGCATCAAGTTAAAATGAGGCTGGCTGCCGTGTAGTTAAGTGAATAGTAAAAGTCAAAACATGAATAAGTCATTTTAGTAGGGCGTTTCTTAAAATACTAAACATGTTATCATCACTGTAAAGGTGACCGTTATCACAAGCACAGATCATCTAAGATGATCTCATAGTCAAAGAAAGACAGAGAGAACGAGCGAGAGAGCAAGAGCTCTAAAGATGAGAGTGAGATTTTTTTTACTTCTCCATGGAGCAACAAATAACCTAACCTGTATGTGTACATTTATAATATATAAAAAAATAAGATCAAGTAGTAATTTGTACAACTCCATGTCTATTAAAGCCAAAAGTGCCGCTTTTAGAGTTCTCAACTTGTAAAACACATGGATGAATGATCAAGTCAAGTTTTAAAATAATTATACATAGAATTCCTATTATAAAGAGTATACACATGGTCAGATTAAGAACCCACGTAAAAAGTGCATGACTCTTGATATATAAAAAGATGTAAAAATGTATTAATAAATTATACAGATGCTCCATGGACATGGTTTCCTATATATTATTATATTAGTTTCCATCATGATGATCATTATTTATTAGCATATTAAGTGAAGAATGGAGAGAAAATCTGTATAAAAAGAAATATATATCTAAATGAGATCCATGGTTTCTTACCTCGTCTATAAGTAATGACCTCATTGGTAGCAGGTTGAATAGCCTGTTCAGCTCTTGATGGACATTTTAGATCATCCAGAGCTTCTCTAGCATCTAAAGATGGATGCACTGAGACTTTGACTCTTCTATCCCGACTCTACATATAAAAAATCAACTCAATTTGACAAGCTATACATTTATATAACAGCATTGATAATAATTGGGAATGATCATTACAACATGAAGTAAAGGTGGTCTACTCTTGGACATCATGTCTCGAAGATTTCGTGAGAGTGTGACCAATCCTAATGGAGAGCAGTCCAAGAATAGAGCTAGTCTCGCCGTCCCCGTCCATGTTTGTGTCACTTCAACCACCAGAGATGAGTGGACAGAGCGTTCATTCAGAAAAGTAGCCGGAATATTGAGAACCTTCTTCGTCGAGTCTTCCACCGTCTCAATCAAAACTGTACACACAAAATAAAACATTAAATTCTCATTCCTTTCTCAGTTTAAAGAGAGAGAGAGAGAAGAAAATTGAGAAAACATGAAAATCAACATCATGAAACAAGATGAAAAAAATTGTGTAGAAAGCCTTAAAGCTTATTCCCTATTTTATTGTACAATATGGGAAGGCGTCAACTCCTTTTTGTTTGTTTTTTTTGTGTGTTGCGTATTCTAGTTCCTTTTTTAAAAATGAAAAGAGACAAATGTACACACATACACGGTACATATAAAATAATTAATGTATAAATTGAACTGGAGTTCCATATAGTCGTCCGTGGGATGAACACAACAATTTAACTGATAGAACTCTTTTTAATGTTGGAGAATGTCTCCATGGGTGTTCACTCCGTAGACAAATCTTAAAGGCACATTGGCTCCTATGTAGAGATACATACACACACTCTGTACAGAGTGTGTCATGATCATTAATATGTAGTGTCACCCCATATATAGCCAAGGAGCAAGTCTGTGAGTTCCCAATAAATTTGACCCATGTCAACAGCCCCCGCTGAGGCTCAACTCTTTATCACCTTCATCTTCCCCTCCTCTTCTTCTTTTTTTTTCTTCTTCATCTAATCACAAGAACTCTAAGGCCCATCACAAACAATTTTCTTCCTCCTCCTTCTCTTTACAACAATCAACTCAACGACATTTTCTCCGACTTGACAAACACAACCTTCTTTTGTTGTTCTCTCTCTCTCTCTTTTGGCATGTTACTCGAGTTCGTAACTCTTTAAAGTTTGAAGCCGGTAAATAAAAAAATAATTTTATCAATGTAGTTTATCTTTTAACATTACAGATTCTATTTTTGTGAATTGAAGAGAGACGACAATAAACCTTTACTAATTTGTTTTAGATTACATTGTACTCTATGGCTTTAAATTTAATGAAGAATAATATCTTCTTTTTTTGAGGATAATAAAAATAAAAATAAAAACTTTTTTTGAGAATTTAAAATATAGTTTTTTTACTTTGATGCTTGGGTCGGTCGAGAGCAAAAGAGACATGCTGTTTTGAAGCCTGGAACTCAATTGTCATG
The DNA here is from genome assembly GCA_034700945.1 of Arrhopalites spinosus. NCBI lineage: Eukaryota > Metazoa > Arthropoda > Collembola > Symphypleona > Arrhopalitidae > Arrhopalites > Arrhopalites spinosus. Next base: position 47,405 of record JAQIVZ010000557.1, on the reverse strand, counting down.
AGGACATCCGTTGGTGTTGCTTTTCCTCTTCTTCGGGGTGATAAATTCTCAAATACAACGACAAAACGATCATCTTCTATTGCCCTTTGCAATGATTTTGACAAGTCTGGAAAAATATACCACAAAAATATTATTTTAATTTGTGCATGTATACTACAAATACAAACATGAATATTTACATGTGTTCAAGTCATTTTTTTGTGTATAAAAAGTCAGTCAAGTTAAATAACACGAGAAGGATGATATGTAGCCACAAAAATATTTTTTCCAATCTTGTCCATGTCTACCTCTCTCTCTCTCTCTCTCTCTCTCTCTCTCTCTCTTCTGTCCCTCAAGGCAAAAAGTTTAATAAAACCAACATTTATACACATAAGATTGAGCAACTAGTGCATTTTTTTATAGTCTCATCTCATGTTTCCTCAAAATCAAATTGACGTGACAGTGACACGACTCATACTGTAGTCCCCCCCTCACACCCCTTCATCTCCCCGAAAAAAAATCCTCAAGATCTGACACCCTCCTTTAGTTTTCAACTGTAGACATTTTGTACGAGAGTACACTAGAAATATTCACAACCACAACTAGTTTTAATTATTAGCATAATCCTTTTGCTAGTCATAGGCATGTAGATGTAGATGTGGTGAGCGAATTGTTGAGCCTTCAATCAATTTCATTTTATTTAAATTTTAACTGGAGGTATTATAACTAAAATATAAATCTTGTGGATTGTCCAGTAAGAGAGAGAGAGAGAGAGAAATGAATAGAAATTGTTTAATCAAGTTTTTGAGATTAAAAAGAATTTTTATTACAGCTTCTTCTAACAATGAATGATATGCGAGTCACCCCTGAAATTTAAACTTGTTAATTCTCTCCATATAAAATTAATGTTATATTTTGTATATCTTGGAAGATTTATTTTAATTAAATTTATTTTACTGTGAGTCGACTAGAGTTTAAAATTTTGAGAAAAATTTGTCAATTAAATGAGGAAATGCAATTTAAATTCACAGTCGGTGAAAAAAATAAAAATAAATTATGGTACCTTGATCATGTGAGACACCCACAACACAATAAATGAAGAGAACTAGAAAATGTAAGCTGGCTAGAAAGGTCATCGTTCTATTTCATGGGGAATCACATGTAAGTGAAAATTTGGACAAAAGACACTGGGAGTGACCAAATACAAAATGCTTAATTTATAAATGTGAACACATGCACTGAAAAAGAACTGTTGAAAAATATTTATATAAACACAAACAATAAGATTCAAAATTTTTTAAAATTAAAATTAATTATAATCACTGATTAAAAAGAAAGAAAATCACAATCCCTCAACAAAATTTGTGAGGAGACCAAGACGATGGTGGAGATGGGAAGAGAAGAAAATGAAGAGCTCTTCGAGCAGAGGTGAATCGTTGTCACAGGTGAAGAGACTAGCTATAGAAGAGCCGGAGAGATTTCATTCTGCAAAAGGATCCACTTGGTCTTTTGGTCGTCTCGAAATAACGCCTACATGGCCACGTTCCACGAGTTTGTCCTGGTAACAGAGGCAACTCTTTTACACTGTACAACTCACAGCAGCAACAAGTCTCTCTCTCTCTCACACACACACAGACAAATACAAATACAACACACACAGCCCACAATGGAAACCGGTCCGTCTTAAGCTCTTCTTCTACATTATGATCTCAAAATCATCTCTCAAGAGAGTTGTGATAGATAAATACCTTATGAACACACCATGAGGGGATAGACAGAAAGAGGAGAGAGGGGGAAATGGAGAGCAAACTTTATACTTTCTTGTGTCTACAAATATTAGGCATTTTAAACATTTGAACCATTCATGAAATGAACCCTGAAAAGGCCCATCATTATGTACATCATCACTCAAGGTGACTTGAACACGTACAATTTACAGTACTCAATTCTTCTCTTTTTAAATGGACCAACACGAAAACTTTTCTACGCTACAATTTCCCATTTCCCCCTTTTCTTTAGTTCTTGAGATAATTTAATGAGACTCAAAATCATTTTTTAATTAAACTCCATCAATGATTGAATACGGCTCGTGTTGGAAATTGGAATTAATTTCTTGTATGCACCCATTTTACAGATATCAAGACTGAAGGTGAAAGATGGGGATGACAGTATAATTGTATGAATTAAACTGTTTGATAATTAGTAATGGAGAATGGAGTAATGTATGAATTTTAATATAAAAAAGAATTATTTTTTACATAATAAACTGTTTCCTCAATAAAAAAAGAATTTAACAAGTTTGTCAATCATTGGAGTTTTTTCTAGATATTAAATCAATTACAGATTGAAAAGTAATTAACTAAAGTAGGTGCTATACAGTACATGAAGAAAAGTATTTAATCATTCAAGGAAGGTAATGTTGAATAGAGTCAAGTCATTTGCCTTCAATTTTTAACTAGAATTCAGGACTGATAAAATAAATGGCGAAGAATGTAGTTACACTCCAATAAATAAATCAACAATATTGACACCCACAAAAAGATGGATACAGGGGAAAAAAACTAAAAGTGTCGGTGTTGGTACTGGTACAACTCTGATGATTATTTATGATAATTATCTTGTCATTTATTTATATAGTTTCAGCTTTATTACATGTGTACACACATAACACAAGAGAGAGAGAAGTATGAAAGTAACAGATAATTCCCGAGGAAAGCGTCATAAGTCATTATTATCCTGTAATGGATTGAGGATTATAAACCATTCTAATCACCTGTGATTATTATTCCATTCAAATTATAAATTGCATTGTATCTCTACTACACCTTTTTATCTCTATTTAACCATATGCCATAATGTGGAATCATACGGATACTGACTAGACTCAATAGAATCGGCTTTTCAAGTTCCCTCTCCCTCTCTCTCTCTCTAGCCGACCTCTGTCTCCTTTTTGTGTCTACATGAACTCTCATGAATAATACAAGATGATTACAATTTATAAAATTTTGAATATTCATATTCAAATTTTATATTTCAGCATGGAACCGGAAGTCTGTAAAGGTACGGATATGCACAAAAAAGAAAAAAAATTTCAATTGTCGGTCTCTCTCTGTACTTTTCCAAGACAAGAATTTATTATACGAATATTTTTTTTATTCTAAAGTTCAATCACTTTTTTTGGGAGGGTCCAATATATTGATTTAAAAATAGTTCTAAAAATACAAAAAATTATATTTGCACTTAGATAATGATCTAACAATTGAGAAGTATAATCTATTACTTCTCATTGGCCATAATGGAGAAGTGTGACATGGACATGGACACGGACAGAAAAAAAAAATCTGGACAAGATGGATTAGGAAGGGAATTAAAGCCGAAAGTCGTGGGTGTTTGTGTGTGTAAGTTTTTTGAAGGGGGATATAAAAACAAGTTGAGAGCAAGTTCACACACAATAGAAAACATGCAGACAGATTGTAAAGCTAAACAAGCAAGAAGAAAGGAGATGGAAGATAACTCACTTGTTGTGGATTAAAGATCAACTACTGTAAAATCATACCTTGTCCTACCTGAAGAGTCTTTATTTAAATACAAAATTAGTAATCATAATCAACTTTAATATCGTTCCCCCTACAGAGAATAGACAAAATACTTGAAAGAGAAAGAATAGAAGATGATGACAAAATAATATTTAATATTGATAATAAAAGTACAAGGGATAGGGTGTGTTTGTGCATGCATATTTCTATTTACCTATTTTCAAATTGAATGCATCCACTCAAGTCTCGGCTCAAGCTTTGGGGTGGAGACGAATGTAACAACAAGTCACAGATTTTACATAGAGACCTCATCTTCATCTTGAAAGAACAAGGATTACATGAGTGTGTGTGTGTACATACGGGACAAAAATCTACAGAAGATGTTTTTTACTGAATTACAGATACAGTGCATTGGTTATCTCCTTGTTGAGAAAAGTGGTGTGGGGGGAAACAGTTCTTTATTATGTTCTACGCCCTTCTCCTCACCATTTCTTAGTAAATCACTATTTTCCCTTATTTGACTTGCCACAGAGATCTTTCTCATATCCTCATCTTCTATGAATGCTCAAAGATGTTCTTTTCCATCTTTTAATGTGGTTGGCAGTTGTGAGCGTTTCATCTTCATCTTGCTTTAGATATAATTTATAAAATAATATAAATTCTAATAAACACTTTTTTATCAAAATTTAAAGAGCATCTCTTAATTGGTTTCTATCTACCTGTAGCTAAAATTAAGATAAAACATAGGGTACCAGACTCACGTCCCTTAGACTATTATATTTATTCTAATTTTGACAAAAAGACAAGCAAAAGTAGTTTCTCATATCAAATAAAAATATTATGTTTCTTTTGTCAGACAAGACTACAAAAGTCATGTCCTTTTTTTTCTTAAAGAGTCCCTTAATGGAATCAAAAGGTCTGTCTCATCTTGTCTTGTAACAAATAATTCTTGTTTTCTCCAACTAGTCTTGTTTGTACAAGCCACATTTTTATAAAATATTATCACACATGTATCCCTCCTTGCCAAGTCCCAAGCTTCCCCACTGCGACAGATGAACCCATGTTTGGACATGAAAACAAGAGATGGGAATGTAGAACAGAGGAAAATAACAATGGTCTATTATAAAATAAAAGAGAGAAAAAAAACATTTATTATTTATCATATAAATTGTCATTTCCTTTATTTTTACCCGTCACTCTGTTCCGGTAATGCCCATGGAAGAGGCTACTGAGCTTTAATTTCTTTTTTGTATTAAAAAATCATTTCCTTTTATGGCTACAAAAACAATGGACAAGATTCAAAAGATTTTAAATTCTTTTCTTTGTTTTCAAATGGGACGCTCACTGAGTGTGTGGGGATTAATAAATGTTCAATTTTTATTGTAAAATTGTAAATAATGATTTGGCCAACCAGGTGGCAAAATATTTTGTCTAGTTTTATGTGTATGCAAAATATTTGAACACATGGTGGAATAATTATGAATTTTAAGGAAATGAAAAAAATGAAGGAATTAATCACATAACAAATAATTTTATGTCATCATGTGGGACATGGAATAATAAGGAGGGAAAGATTGTGACCATAAACTTTGTCATTGTAATCTCTCTCATGTTTTTATCTGATACTTGATATTATAGTAAAAAAAAGGAAAATGTATATGGGGGTCGTCAGTCAATGTGTGAGTATGCAAAAGTTGAAACTGCAACAACTTTTTTGGTTTACAACTCTTGTTGTAACAGAGCTCTCTTCTCTCTCTCTCTGTTACAACTCTCATCAATTGCCATTGTGTGAGCCTTCCAAAAAAGTGCACTCGTTTAATTTATTTACTTGCTCCTAAATGCCCTAAATGGTGTTCATAATGGTCAACTTAATAACCAGGGTTTCATTTAATAACCAATTGACACTCTCAACGAGAGAGAGAAAGAGAATTGTCATGTTTCTACTTTTTTCTTTCATTTTAGTCTACAGCTAAAACTGGCTGGATATCTGTAGTTACGAGTATATTGAAATAAAACTTGTTCATTTGTCCCTCAATTTTAAAGACGCTCGTCTTATAGTGTTTGTAGTTAAATCGGCATAATTTTCTTGTCTTAAAAATAATTATCTTCTCTGGCGCCATAATGCACACACACTAAACCCTCGTTTGCTTGTTTAAAAGTTTTATTAGTAACAATTACTTGGCTTTTTTCTTTTTAGTTTGTTGCAGGTGACCATAATTAATTTTTTGGGGGTTGTATGTTATTTTGTGTGTAAAATATACAGGTAAGCTTTTAGTGAATATTGTGACAATATTTAAGTTGAGAATGCACTTTAAATACAATTGAAAAGTGGAAACTGGCTTTATAAGTAGAGAGAGATTGACGCCTCCAAAACAAGAAGAACATGTCATCTTTTCCTTATTACAGTCAACATCTTCTTTTGATTGTACTTTAAGTTGAACTAAAACATGATCTGGAGCATGTGAGCCAATATGGTATGCAAATTTTTTGCACGTGTTTCATGCACTCTGTAGTACAAAGTCTGTACAGATATTCAATTCTTTTGGGCTAAAATATCAAATGTTGAAAAATTTTGTCACAGTCTTACAATACAACCCACTCAATATTATACAAAAAAGAACATTTTCTGTACATTCTTTTGTATACTTTTCACAAATTGTCCTCTAAAAAATTTCTCATTGGGATGATTTTTAAAATCTTTTCTGTATGAGAAATATGAAAACATATTTTTTTTAAATTATATTCTAAAACACCTAAGATGAAAATTGGTTCTCCAAAAAGAATTTATTCATAATTAAGATAAAAAAAGAAAAAAAAAACTAAAAATGAGTTACAAAGATTGAGCATTGTATTTTCGTGACCTGTAGCGATTTAATATTAAAATATAAAAAGATTAATCAAACTTTTGTCTCGAGAGGAGAGAGAGAGAACTCCTGATGTGAAGCCTTTTGAACTGGACCATCCTCATGATGGTCAAGTCAACCCAACTTTTCCTCTTTTGGCATATTCCTCAAGGCCCTTAAAGGAATTCTTTTTTCCCTTTCTCACATTTAGAACATGATATCATCTCCCTTGTTTTTTATTCCCAAAACTGAATCATGGTGAAATTATGACCATTTTTTTGTAGCTCCATCTTATTTAACACATGACAAGAGGAGGGGAGGGGGGTACCTACCATGCAAATAAAACACAAGCCTCTCTTATTTATTATAAATTATCAAGCCATTTCAGTCCACACCATTCATAATCCATTGTCTCTCTCTCTCTTTACTTTTATCCATGTAAAAATACAAGAAAATACAAAGTGAAGGACATTTATAAGTCACTGCCAAGTCACTTTACATGGTCAAGACTCCCCTGAAAAACTCTGAGAGTTCCTAAAATAAAATGTCTGAAAAATGAACAATGATAAATTATAAAAAATTAATTCCCCCAAAAAAGTTTCTTTTTAGGTAATAAAAACCCAGTGATCAGTATTAACATTAACCATGAACATTGAACATTACAATTGTGTCTGTACAAGGACCATAATAATTTAACTCAAATTTTATCCAAAAAAAGTTTCTTTTGTCAAAATCAAAAAAAAACTTGATTCATATTCATCTTGACTATATTTTATTTGTTATAATATAAAAAACCCTATTATTTTTTTCTCCTACATTATATTTTCTGCAAATAATGCTAGTCCTTTGTTCCGGTGACAGACAGGGGTGTTAGGGAAATGTAGAGAGGGGGGGGGCTGGATTATCATAAATCACTCAGCACAGAGTCGACACTACATCTCGCTGTCTGTGTATATGTACTGTGTACAAATATAATGGAAAATATTGATCAGTTGATTTATACATGAACACAAAGTCCTCAAATTTCAGCACATAATAAATTACTTACAGGTAAACTACCTATAGATATCTGTATATATATTTATTATTATTACTTATAAGAAATGAATTCAAGACTAGCATAAATTTGCCATAGACAATTTTATTGCAAAAGTCTATAGGTAATGAAAGTGCATAAAGAAAATATAGAAAAAGAAGAAAAGACACAAATAAGGAATATTTTAAGGTAAAATTTTGATGAAAGGAGAAAAAAAAGGTCTAGGATTAGTTTCCTCAACAAATTACTGGGTTAGCAACTCAGGTAAATATTGATTCTCTAGTTAAATACCTTCACTGAGAAATTCCTAAGCTATACGTATTGACATTCCCTCGCACGCTTCTATTTTCCCAAAATGCTTTTTTATCCTCTCGTACTCTTTAGTAATCGTGTACATATGGTGAGAGTACAGAGTGTTAACGTGCAGAATGAAAATGGTTCCTTTTGGCAAAAAAACCCATTTCTATTCTTGTTTGATACGATGCGATTCCCCCAAAAAAAGTTTTCATGTCCAGTCCCAAATAAAATTGGACACACGTTCACGTACTATCTGTAATGTGTAACAATTGTAAGGGAATTGTGCCAAATGAGATAAACATCAACTGGTACATGGTCACTCCAATCCTAGTTACTGTCCCTGATTATAGAAAGTTATTCAATATTAAATTAAATTGGTGGATAAATTGGGGAGCTATTATAAAATACTTGAGGGAGAAAAGTAAAAGGAGAAAGGACAAATATAGACGCGTGAGAAAGTTTTCTATAATGAAGTCAAATTGTGTGGGCTCTGTACACATTTTTTGATAGATTTAAGACAGAATAACAAATACTAAAGAATTTTTGATGTCCAACGACGAATTTTGTCATGTTGACTTTGCGAAATAGAGAAATATTTACATAATTATTTATTCAATATTGTACACAAAGCACAATTAGCGGAAGTAAATTTTCTTATTTCCTAGAAAATAATATTTATGTGAAAATCATGAAAAAAAGTTGACTTTCCCTGCCTTGTCATTGACGTCGTCTGTCATCCATATGTAGTTTTATTTATACGAGTATGTTTCATATTATAATAATACCTACAAGTTTGCAGAAAGTTTGTAGAAAGTGTTTCTATAATATAAAATAATTGTATAGCTATCTCCTATTTAGATTATATCCATTATCTTCTAATAGAGAAGTTGCACAGAAGATAGATAAGGAAAAAGAAATAGAAATAAAAAAATAAGTTTGGGGAGACTCGAGCCCTTGAGTGCGCATGCGTAGACTATTAAGTCCCAAAAAGAAACGAAGTCTACGCATGCGATCTCAAGTTCCCCCTTCAAAACTTATTTTTTTATTTCTATTTCTATTTCTTTTTCTTTTTCCTTATCTTTTTTCTGTGCAAGTTCTCTATTAACCTATAAAAATAGGTATGGATATATAACGTGCAATAAAAAATATAAGAGGAATTGAAATTGACTGCACAAATATTCTAGTTCCAAACACGCAAAAAAATTATTCCCATCAAGACAATGTATATGATTCACATTCCGATGCATATCTAAAGTACATATGTTAGAGTTATAGAGAGATAGGACAGAGAAAAGTTATTATGAGGCACACATTTCCAACTTTTTGTAGAATAAAATAGTTTATACATGACAAAAGAAAGTACGTATGTAGAGAATATTTTATGGTAGACACTCTCACTCTATTTGTCCTTTTTGTATTTTGAGTCTATCGATTAAAGAAAAGGGAGAAGAGAAATGCCAACATGCCGTGACGTCTCAACATGATTATTTTATTTTGTCGTCCTTCATATCCATTGTGAAGCTCTCCTTATTAATTGTCGATCAAACATTTGAGTTCATTCAGGCAGTAGTACAGTCCATCGAATTCACAAAGAGGAAAGGAGGGACAGGTCTGGGTCTGGGTGGAAAACCCGGGTAGTAGAATAATCCATGCATGTATACCTACCATATGTGGAAGGAAAGACGTTCAATGCGATGGCAAGTGTTTACCTGGAATATATGAACATCTGCATATACTAGTACGTACGTAGTACTCGTATAATTCCCTGGATAGTCCAATGCCGGGCTGTGATGAGAGACAAGAGGTACCACCACTACTTTTTTTATGGAGTAAACTCCGAAGAACTATCAATTTTTTACCCTCCTCCAAAAGTTCCCGATTCTCAGGCTACTACAAATACACGCAGTACTTTTTATATGACAAACTATAAGTTATATCCCTCTTCCCTCTGTCTTGACAGATAACACAATTTCCAGGGAGGAAATTTTCTGTCATTCCACCCATCATCAGTACAATGTATGTCTCAGTCATTTTCTAGCTTCCACTAGGGACATAAGTCTACTCTGACATCCAATCGACTTTTTTTTACATTGTGTATTATAATATTTAACTTTAACATGGAATCATTATTTTTACAATACATATGTATATTGTTCACTCTTTATTAACTCGCTACTCACGCTTTTAACTAATTATTTTTAATTGTTAATATTCCTGTATATTTAATATCTGTAATATATAAATTATAGTCATAATCATCTTTTTTAACTCAAGTGCTAACAGTTTTTAATTGAATTGTCAAAATTGATTTGGATGGGACAATGAAGCCTCCACTTTTCATCGAATGTTCTGTGTGTGGGAGAGAATTTGGTTCAAAATCAATCGGTACGTTTTTCTCTTTTTCTCCCAAAAAAAACTACTTTAGAAAAAAGAGAAAGTGAAATGTGTTTTATTTTTATAAAAATAAATTGAATTCAATTTTTTTGTACATGTCAACAGTAATTCATGAGCCTCAATGTCTACAAAAATTACGAAGAACAGAAATTTTACAGAGAGAAAGGGAGACGGCGCCGACAACAACGAGTAACTATCATGGGAAAAAAACCCGAAGGAGAAAGAAAGTTGTTGTTGAAAGGAGAAAAGAGGAAGTTGAAGCTACTGGCACAATAACCGACAAAACTGGCCCCACCAGTTTTGTCCTCATGGCAACCTCCAGTTCAAGTATTGTCCCAACAGCGACAGAAAAATTGCCAAAAATTCAATCAAGTACCTCTTCTATTAGTTCTTTCAAGTACGTTTCAAAATGATTAATTTTTAATTATCATTCCATTTTAGGCTAAATAGTCACTCAGCAGTAGTTAAATATTTTAATTTAATTTATAGTTTTAATCTCAAAAATTCTAGTCATTTTACTATTTTAATTAAAGGTAAAATAATTACTTTTTTTAGTAAATATTCCACATTATTATTTTTTGGACAAATTGGACTTGACTAAATTGTGTTTTACTAGTAAAGAAATGTCAGTGAAGACTCATTAAAATTCTGAATTAGGGTTCGACGTCCCTGTACAGCAATATTAGAGAAACCACGAATACTAAATCCAGAGTACATTCAATATGACATGTCATTGACACGAATTGACTTTACGGGTCAACCAAAATCAACGGGGATGGATGAGAATCAAAATAGTCGTCTTCAACGTCAAAATACTCAAGTGTTGGATAATAATCAAAAAACTAATTTTATCCTTCCCACTGTGGACGGGACAGGGATCTTCTCTAAATATTCTGGAAAAATTCAAAGGTCAGCCGACAACGTCAGTACCAAGGTAAAAAAATATCTTTTAAAAAAACTTAATTTTTTACACAATATAAAGACTTGCATGCCATAAAATGTGTAGCGTGTTAAAATAACTTGAATAAATATCCTCTCTTTTGTGTAGTCTGTAAATCAATATAAAATTGAACTTGAACTATGTTAAAATGCAGACAAAATAGAAGGACAAATTTTTTGACAAACATTTTTTGTGCATTGAATTCTTTGTAACGAATAATGAAAGGGGGGAACGCAATAATGAAGTGGATTTTATCGATTATATAATTGATTTGATAGTTATGACATTGACATTTAAAATTTTTTTGTTGCTGTGTTTTAGTTGGTGCCTTGTTGTGGGAACATGACAGTGGACTCGATTCTTGGAGATCCTCAAAAAAAGAGTCACCGCGGAGATCATCGTGGAGAGACGACAATCCTTGTCCGTGAATCAGGTAATTTGTGTGATGTGCATTGTGAATGTAATAGCACTATATTACCTGAATATTGGAGTCATAGTCACGAGATATTCCTTTCCTTGAGTAAAACTTTTCTCCATGATAATGAACATGATCCTGGACAATTTTTACCTCCTATAAATTTAATTAATCCCTCACTTCCTTTCATTCCTCCTTGCCTTATTGCAGAAACAGAGGTTTTAGATAAAACTTCTCCTCAAATTGACACACTCTTTGCTGCACCCCATTTCCTTCGTAAATATTCTCAATGTGACCTGGAAAAACCATTGCCGACTTGTTTTCATCTTGAAAAAATGCCTGGACATAGGCCTGCATTTGAGTCCAAACAGGACTACTTTGTGACTCCCACCACTTCGGAATGTGTTTCATCACCCACCGTCACCCGTCCAGGATGTCATGTACCTTCCGATGGGGACAACCGGTCCGGGTGTACTACCCCAGAGATCATCCCTTGTGACAAATCACAAACCACGGGGAAAGACCAACCATGTGATGAGTCCACCTTTAATTCATCTCAACCAGAGTCTTCACAATTTCTCAATGTACAGTCACAAGAAGAGGAGTCGGAAGAAGCACTTATCCGATTCGATAGTCCCTGTCAAAAATTGGGAGTTGAAACAACAACTCCCCCATTCACATCAGAGGAATGGACTGGCTCGAAAAAAACTGGCATTTTGAATCATCTCATCAATTCTTGTAAATGTTTCTCCAAAAAAACTGCTCAACCTCAACCCAATCTCTCTAATGAGTCACTTCCACAAATTGACAAGGGACTGACGGGATTGACTACTGCTCCTAATTGGATTGGACAGCCTTTTATGACTGGGCCGAATTATTATTCAGGTGATTAAATTCATTTTAATTAATTTTTTAAGGGACTTTAAAAAATTTAAATTATTTTATTAATTTAATTTTAAATATTTTAAATAGTTCCTCTCCTGCCCAATGACCAAAAGAGTAAACTCACAATGGAGAGTGAGCCTGATTCGTTGAAATTGCCTGTGGACAATCCTCCATTAGAAATAAATGATAAATTAAATTATTTACAAGATGAACAAACATTCCTTGAACAATCTTTTGGAGAGAATCGAATGGAGAGATTAAGACGACCATTTTTAACTCACTCAACAAAAGATTCTGAATCTGTTGAAGATTCTGTCTCTGTCTGGGAAGGATCTCATATTGTGTCTCAGTCAAATGATGGAAATGGAGAAAATTCATCCAATTTATTTTTACCAATTATTGAAAATCAAGAACCATTACCACCAAGGCCTCCAACACGGAGACGAAGGAGTAGTGAAAGTATTCCAGTTGACGACTCAAATGACTCTCCTCCGGCTCAACAACAAGAACCGATTGTTAAAATTCAAGGGAAAACAATTGGAACTAAAAATTGTGATAAAAAAATTCAACATTTAATCTCTGATGTTTGTCGACTTCATCAATTACAAAGAGAGAAATTTAAACAAATGGATAGTCAACAACGTCCCAAAACATCTCCAGCCAGTTTTGACTCTCCCTCAATACTCCGATCCACTAAAATAACTCGACCAGCCACTGCCAACATCAATCGAAGAACTTGTATTGGTATGATTCCATTCTCAAAAAATAAATTGGGAAGACTTTTAGCTAGTCAATCAAATGAAAACACTAAAATAATGAGTAGACGATCTCCATCAAAATCAGCAGCCATTTCTCACAATGTCCCATCAAAAAGGGAGAGATGTGTAAATTTTACTAGACCAGCTACAGCTACATTTGGCATTAGTTTTAAACCGCGAGTCACCACAGTTAAAACGGCTCTGGGTTTCAATAATTTTGACAAGTCTGGAAAAGTTTTTAATAAAAAAATAAAAAATGAACAACAACGTCCCTACTCCTCTCCATCCCCCTCCCCTTACTCCAGTTACTCAACTGATGAAGAACCTTTAGAATTAATTTATTCATTTAAATCAAAAACTCACAAAAAGAAAACAAAGTCCCCCATGGGACTCTGTTCTCCCCTTGAAATGATTAAATTGGACAAAGCAAGTTTTTACACTCAACTGGAGCTTCGAAGACGTCAAGCATTGTCTGAACAAAAGAAATTAATTGCTAAAGTTAAAAATGTGGGTCAAACTAATAGACATTTAAATGATCTTATTAATAATAATGATTCTACATCCAGTCCATTTTCAAGTCCACGCTCTACTTCATGTAACAGTACTCCTTTAGCATCACCAAAATTAAAAACTAAGGATCAAACAACTGGAAAAAGATTACTACGAGCTAAACAAGTTTTACGAGAATTATCCCAGAGAATTAATAAAGCAGACAAAATATCTGCATTACCCAGAAAATCTCCTCCAGTGAATCTTAAAGTGAAATTAAAAATGAATCAGGGCAAATCTGAAGGAGGAGGGGGTGAGGAGGACCGTCGGAGTGTACGTCGATCAGAAATTCCAGTCCCAATATCAAAAAGAGTTCAATTTTCTTCTCCCATTCAACAACAACAAATTCCAAGGAAAAAAGTATTCAAAAAAGTTAAACAAACTAATTCATCTTTAAAGAAAAATAAGTCAAGTAATTCTGGTGGGGATAAAGTAAGAATCACTATTAATGGGCCACCAAAAGATCCGGAGACTCCAAGAACATTGAAATTAAGTTATATCAAAAATAATGATGATAAGAATAAGGAGGTGGAGGCTATTCCAATTACTAAAGTGGCATCAAGTAAAAAAAAATTAAGTTGTGGACCTTCCTGTCACTTACCCATGGAAGCTCCTGAACCCCCTGAGACGAATGACCAGGAGAGTCGTAAAAAAAGGGAATTACGGGAAACTATGGAAAGATTAGAAAATCAAAGGGAGAGACATCGAGGGAAGGATTATGATCGGTAATTTTCTGTTAATTAAATAAAATCATTGCAATTTACAATTTGTAAATTAACTACTCAATTTAATTAAATTGACAATTAAAATATTTATTGTAGACACAATCGTGATGGGAATAAAGGTGGTGCAGGAAATGACAACGAATATTCTACAGCCTCTCTAATGATACCCAAAAAAGATCCTGTGAGTGCGGATAAAATGCTCAACGTTAAAATCATCGTGAGGAGGTATAAATTCTATTAAAAATGACTTGATTTTTTGTTATTGTGTAATGTGTACTAATAATAATAAATTATTAATTTTAATAATGATTAAAATAGAAAAAATGCGGATGGCTCTCTACCAGCAATTGAGAATGTGGTTCACACATTTACAACAAAATGGACTTATTTAATTGTAGATGAACAACCGTTGACTCATACGAGCCCCAATCCTTACTTGACCTCTCATAAAACTCGACCCAAGGTCAAGAGGAATGATGACAATTTTTACTCATTAAAGATTACAACATCCAATCAATCCACAATTGACTCTTTGCCGAGTGAAGAAGCCCTGAATCGTTTTCTCACTTGTTATATTTGTGGTAAAAGTGTGAATGTTCGGGATTATCCAGATCATGAACGAGAATGTCTCCATGTAAGTTCACAAATTGACTCGATGACGACGACGACGTTGACGACAACAACAACAAATTCGACAAAGACAATTATTAATAATCCTTTTATTCCACTTTCCGACTCTCCTTCTACTTGTTTAATTAAACCATGTCTGTCCGTATCAGTAGAAAGAAATTATAGAGTTAAAACAATGCCTTCCTTTATTCCTTTCTGACCTTTTCTTTATCAAATCTTACGTAGGAAATTAAGGACAAGAATGAATTGTTGGAACCACAAGAAAAACGAATTCTTCCTCTCAAACCTCAAGGCACTATTACCATCAAGAATTGGAATATGTTTGCTTATGAAGCCCTTAAGGTACCCCCAGTTTTATTTTTTTATTCCAAATTAAACTTTTCAGTTGATAAAAAATTTAATTATTAATTTTTAATCTTTTCAGGAAAAATATGTTCAGTGTCCCTTTTGTAAGATGCAATATTTCCCTGATAGACAAGATGAAGTTGACCATCATGAAGAACTTTGTAAGGATCGAGTTTTCCAATCACCTTCCGCTGCCGGTATAAGAGATGAGGATGAGGGTACTTATGTCACTTATGGTAAGGCCACTGTTCAGACTGCTGATGATGCTATTGGCTGGCTTGTACCCTCTACAAAGGTTAGTTTGGAAATTTCAAACTATTTCAAATTGGAAAAAATATTGTCTTTCTAATATTTTTAAAATTAATTATTTTGTGGCAGGAATTACGACGAGGTGACTGGAATCGGGCTGCTGAGCGTGTCGAAAGGTTCGTTGCAAAACACAAAATTTTAAAACTACATATTTGAAATTGTATGACATTCAATAATTTTAATTATCATTTTCAGTTTTACCAGACCAGCTGCTCGACGATACAAACATTACAAAAAACTCAAAACATCACAATAATTCCACGTCCTCTACGGTGCTGGACCTTCACTGAAAAATGTACCCAAAATAATTATAATTTTTATACAAGAGTACAGGAGAGTAAATTAATTTACGGAAATTGAAATGATTGTCAAACTTGAAAATTTCTGGATTTCCAATTAATAGTCACAATTATAGACCAATAATTTGTTTTATTTCAAATTAAAACCGTAATAATGAGTTAAAATTGAGAGAGCGTCTTTTTAATGGAAAGAAACTGAAAAATTAAATTCAGATTCTTTAGCAATTAATTTAAAGTTAAGGTAATGAATGTTCCTTGAAATGATTATTAAAATATAAAAAATGACACACTCAATGTCATTAACATCATTATGATAGTACAAAACTACATAAGTAGCAAATTGCCATTGCTTTTTAAGACAACCTACAGTCAAAGTATTGTGACCACTGTACTATTAGTCTGGTGCTATGTATTTGTAGTGATACAAAATGTGTAACTGAAAAATAATTATTAATAAAATTTTCATGGTGCTTTTCTACAACGAAAATTACTTTGTTCACTGTACATTAATTCAATAGTGCCATTTAAGATGAGACTCATAATGTACATAACATCTCTCATCTATCCCATTGTATTGTTGTTCTTAAATGACCTTTACTTAAGGTGTGGGTGTCAAAATTAAGGTAGGCGAGACCTCGTGATTCTCATCATCAACTACATTTTACACTTCGAGATTGTAACATCAGGGCCCGCATGGGTAGTTGGACTTTGTGCTTTTTTTGGACAACTTCTCTGTAAATCTCTTCCGTTTTCGTGTCCTGTAATGCGGTCATTGGGGTTGTCATGGCAGCCAGGTAGGCAAACTGAATCAGTCGATCAATTTGAGTAGGTAGGAGTCCAGCACTCTCTTGTCAATCATGGAGCTGAGATGAGCTGAAAATAAATAATAAAAAATAGTCCACCTGTTCCAACTACCAGAAGAGAAATTAAATATATTTGGTCCTAAAGTCCTCGTTGAAAATCAACATGTCAAGACAGACTAACAAAATTGTGGACATGAGTCATTGCTCGACAGTAAGTAATATTTCAACCCTTAATGAGACCAGGAAGCACAGTAATCCACTTTTACGACATACATACAATGGTAATGATTTTGGAAAGATTTTTGTGAGGACCGTCGTCAATATTGACCGTAAGTACAAAGTATAATCTCAAACTCAAATATAAAATGTACAAAAACTAACGATAAGTACCCAAGTATTTAATCTGTACTAATCTGTATTTTATCTCAGCGGACAGTGACCTTTTCATGAATATAGCTCAAAAGGCTTACAAAGAACATGAAAAGAGTCTGATTCCATGTGTCATGTGTGGACGGAAATTCTTTCCAGAAAGGATAGAACAACATCAATCCTCCTGTAATGCGTCCAAACTCAATCTTTCCCGTAAACCTCCCGTCTCACAATCCTCCACAAAACCAATTGTTGCTACCAAGAAGAAACCAGAGCATAGTTCAAAGATGGATAAGCCCCGATGGAAATAAGATTAAATATACAAGTACTTTAGATTACTATCCCTTCAATCATGTTCTTATATTTGTACTAATATTTACATTTTGATTAAAACTTTTTACAAAAAACAATTAAAATTTTAAATATGAATTGATGGTTGTTTACGCACAAAATATTTTGTACTTGTCATAAAGATATTATATTCATGAAAATAATTGTCATGATCATTTCATAAAGGGATGACAAAGGACAGTACAAGTCAATTAAAAAAGACTTTCATTTTCAATTAAAAAATCGTAGAGAAAAGACATCGGGAAAAATTTAAGCCGTTGTGGCGGCTCATTCGAAGGGGAAAATCCCGCTCTGCTAATCCCCTGTTTTTTCGTCGATTTTTTTTCTTTCTTTTTTCGTTATTTATTCCCAGTTTTTGAGGATCCATGGACTCCCCGGAGGTTGACCTGACCTCCCCTTCGTCGTCGAATGGATTATCAAGGGCTCAAAAGCTTCTGACAAATGTCATGAAGATTTTTGAAACATCACGTTCTGAGACAGCGTCAACGTTAAATTCTCCGCTTCCAACTTCTCGTCGTCAAATTAATTTGTCCTCATCTTCAAAAATACGGTACTCACAACCAAGACTGAATTCAATTGAGAGTTCTCGTCATCATCATTCCTCTTCTTCAAAAGTACGTCCTTCACGTAGTCATCATCATGATGTCACTCGCTCGTCCAGGCATTATCATGAACCAACGAGGAGAAGTCGTTATTCAGCTCTGGATGATTCTTTTTTGACACATAAAAGTGGAAGTCATGTTGGAAGTCTGGATTCATCTGTATCTCATGAACTGAGTTCATCTTTATTTGAGAAAAAAGAGGAAATGGCATTGAATAAATTTCTTTATCAAATGAGTACAAGAAAAAATTCAAGTGAACGACGACGATCTAAAAAAGAGTCCAAAAGACTATCGAGAGATCCAAGAATGCATCCATCACCAAGACTTTGTATCCATGTCCCAACTTTAACTCATGACAGTACTCTTAGTAATAGTCAACATTACTCTCGAGCAAAGGTCATGTCCAGTCTAGCCAAGAAATTGGACAAGAAACATCGGTCACGAACAATAGAAAAGGAGGAGGATGACAAGCGGGCTGCTTGTGCTGAGAGAACTAATATTTTGTCCAAATTTGCATCATCATTGCAATTGATGAAAACTCGACTCAATATTTTCTTGGAGGGGACCAATATTAGTGATCCTTCCAACATAGACGCATTGTGTGAAGAAGTCATGAATTTCAAGGAGAAGACTATGGCTGATAAAAATCAATGTATTTTATCTTTGGCCCAATCCATTGTTCATTTGGTTCTTGGAAAATTACAAACTCAAAAAATTAATGGACAAAAAGCACAGGAGCGGTTTGAAAATATATTTTATGTCCCTGTGTCAAAGATCAAAATGAAGATTGTTGAGTCGGTGAATGATGATGATGCCCTTTATCATTGGTTTCGAGAGTGTCAACTTCAAATTTTGTACAGAATGGAAACATCATGGTTATTGCAAGGAAGTTCAGACTCTTCTGACACGGGAGAAATTATTGACTTTATTAAAATTTTATCGTCTTATTGTCATGAACCAAAAATTCAAGATTTCATGTCAGAAGTACTTGTGTTGGGGTAAGTTTTTATTACATCATTTTTATCTGGTTATAGAATACAAATAGCATAAGTATGTATTTTTATGTTCTGTCAAATGAAATATCTTTAGCTTCACCTAATAATATGTGTTGATGATTTTTGTGTTTTTATCTAGATACTTGGAGACACATTCAGATTTATTGGTTGATTTGTATCGTGGGATCAACCTTGACCCTCCGGTTCATGTACTTGCAAATGTTTCTCCGCATAAAGAAAAAAGTATTTTTGGGTCCAGTCCTGGTCGTAGTTCGTTTGGGGGATCATCAGCAAGTCCGTTTGGAAGCAGCGACTCTGTCTTCCGACCTCCATCAGCTTTGAAGTATGGCAGTAAACATGGAATTAAGCGATTTCCTACACAGGATTCTTTCCTTAGTAATAGGTAAGTTTATTCCACATTCGTTTTATTTCTAAATCGACTTGTATTTTTAACATGCTCAATCTTACCTAGGTACATTATGTATAGGTAATTAGGTATGTAGTAGTATGTACTTACTTGTATGACTTGTGTTTATCTCATATTTATTCTGGATGTTTCTTATTCTTTTTTTTTTTACAGAAGTTCCGCCCGTTATACTAACCATGTATATGTGAATAATCCGAAAAAGATGATCTTGGTTCCAGCCCCGAAAAATAAGACTGTGTTAATTAAAAAGCCTGGCAATACCAAGTCACCAAACATGTTTGGTAATTTTACACATTATTTTTAGCACAATTGAATGCTTCTGATATCACGATAATAATGAGGATGATCTAATTATCACAATTAGTAATTATTACCACAATATTGCTGACGTTGCAGCATATATTAAGATTGAACAAAATGACATGTACAATCTATGACATTTTTTTTTGTTGTCTTTACAGGAGGAAACCCAAAGGGATCTTGCAAACCAAAGACGATTCGACGAAACTTATTTCATGTGGACAAAAGTAACAATAGTAGTGACACAAAGGCGCTTTTATCTCTGACCAGCACTTCTCTCTTTTGTCGATCACCGTCAGTTTCCTCACACAAATCATACAATAAACTTTTATCTCAGTCACCAAGAAATCGATCCCTCAGGAGCAAAAGGAGGTTGGATATGGACAGTTGTGATGATGTTGGAGTGAACATTGGTTCTCCTGATTTGTTTTCCCCTAACCCGAATGGTAAAATACATAATCTTATTTTTAAATTCTTTTACGATGATCATGAGTCATGACTGTTTCAAAAGGTTTTAGCAAGTTTTAAAACTTGCTATTTTCGTTGTCATTTGTCGTAGGTAATTAAGTAACAAGCTAATGAAACTATAATTATTTGATGTTTATATAGACCGAATACTTTGTCCTGCTACCCCGTCTTACAAACCGGAGAATTCTTGTAAAAAACTACGACGAAGTTTAAGCTATGGATCATCTGGTGAAAAGAAAATCATTTTAGAGTCACCTGAGATGACAAAACAAGGTACATAGTGGAAAAGGCATTTTGTGCTATTATCAATTCTTTATAATTATTTATTGCTGTTACTTTGTATTTTAAACAATTTGTTAATTTAATTGATTTACTTGATTATTACAGCTTACCCGCAATCATTTTCACAAGTTGTTCACTCTCTGTCTTTCTACTCGACTGGTGGTGATTCTTTCAAGTCAAGAGCATGGGAAAAGTCTGGAAACAAAATGTTGGCAGCTAAAATCAAGCGTAAAGTTGACAGTTCCTCATTTATGAATTCTGGTCTTACACTAAGTGATTTGGAAATTATTGGTGGTTGTATATCTTCACCAGAGTCCAAATCTATTGTCTCAGAGTCGCTCCCTATGACCTCTCAGACCCCAAAAGTGAGTCAAGAAATTCCGTGTTGCAGTAAATCTTTGAATGATAATAACAATGATCCGAATAGTGTCCAAATTGTTCAGGCAAATGTCAATGCTAATATTGAAGCTCTGATTAGAAATGAACAACCATTTGCAATATCATCATCCTTGATGAAAACAAACATTGCAACGCCAACAAAGAAAATTACATTTAATTTCAACGAAAGTTTAATCAAAACTCCAAATCGATTGACTAGCCCTAGTACACCGAAAAGCATTCTGAAGACACCAAACAGAAAGTCACCGCAAGAGAATAGTAATACTAGTGCTACAAAGAGTGACGCTTAATGTAAACGATACTAAAAAATGATTGTATATTAATTTATTGTTATGATACACCACTTGAGGTACGAGGTGTTGTCCACACAGTCTGAGAATCAAAAGTCCATCGCAAATGGATCATCATCACCCTGTTGCTGTTGAAGGAGCTTAGATGCAGCTATAAATGGTTGTTGTTCTAATTCTTTCTTCATTCGAAGAATCCGGGCTTGATGTTGATTCTAATATAATATAAATATAATTATTAAATGCCGTAAATAATGTTATGAAAAATGTACCTACTCTAAAACTATGGGGTGGTGATTATAATATTTATAATAAGGTAAACTGGGACCACGGTTTTTGCCCTTTTTTGGAATAGACTAGGGGATACTAATAAAATTACTAATAATAAAAAAAAGAATACTTGTGAAATAACTAACCGTTTCAATTCTCATTGATAGTTGTATTTTTTTGATCTCCTGTTGTTTTTCAGTCAATTCTGCCGACAAAGTCTCAACTAGATTTCTTTTCTCGTTAATACTTGACTCGGCTGCAATTTTCTGGGCTGCAATCGTATCATAGGCTTGACCATTTAAAATTAATTTGGTTAAGAGATCGCCTTCATCCAGTTTTGTTTCTAAATAATCACAGGAAGTACATTATTAGTATGCATTAGAAATTTATGATAACATACTTAAAAAATATTACTTTTACATTAGATTTTTATTTTATTATTTACTTTTTTCAAGAAGAACATCAACTTGAGATTTGATCCCTTCATACTCGGCATCATCATCATCAGAATGATTATTTTCAATAGCTTTGATGTCTTCTTGACGTTCAAGTTGCATCCTGTTGTACTTTTCTTGCAAAGATTTGACTGTACTCAGATTTATTGAATGTTCATGAATCTTTCGGTTCAAATTATTTAGTTCCATGGCCAGGTCTTTCATTATTGTCTCATTTTTCTTGAAGTCTTCATGAAGATCAGCATGGACTTCATTCGCAGTCCTCAAATTTTGTTGTGCCACTCGTACATCCTTGTCTAATTGAGTACGTATTAATTGTTCTATGATGAACACACACAAAGTCACTCAATAAGAAGAATATTATTCCACTGTTATGTATAATATTGTATCTAATCATTACCATTAAAAATGTAAAAGAAAAATGTTTTACCTTGTTCAAGTTGTTTCATTTTTTTCGTAAGCTCTGCTTCGGCTGCACTCAATCTGGATTGTACTACTGACTGCTGGTCTGCTAAACTTTTCAGATTAGCTTCCACATCATCCATTGTGAGAATTAGTGAAAAACCAACATTTAGAATGTCACAGCCAACTTAATCGCTGATTTTGACAGCAAATAACAAACTGAACGGAAATGACAACAGAATTTTTTTCAAATTTGACCCAGAGCAAGGAAATCTGTAGCGCTCCTTTGTTTTCTTTGAATTCAGTTTTTAATTTATGCAATGAATTCCAATGCAAACTGCAAAGTATGACAGTAAATTATTTTGTATAGATTTAATCAATTTATTATAGCTGGGAAATGAAGACAGTTTAATCAAATGCAGACAAAAACACATTAGAAAAGTGAATTAGTTTAAATACTTTGAATCAGTGAAATAAGTACATACTGGATATAAACAAATGCGGCTAACCATTTTCTTTGAGAATACAATAAATATTATGACCAGATTTGGTTCATGTTTCATAATTAATAAATACATTGTAAAGAAGTATGGCATATGACTTATGATTTATACTTAATTGGAGAACATTTTCTTAAAGGAGAGCTATGGTAAAAACAATATAAACAATGAGGTAAATAGCAAATACAACACGATCAAGAAGATGAGCTAACCATGCCCAATCTTCCTGATAAGGATTATTGCTGGACACTAACTTCCCATCTTCTGTCCCCGAGTTTCCACTTTCTTCATCTGAAGAAGACCTAGCAGAATTCGGTCTCGGATCTAAACAAAGGATTTTAGAGACCATACTGTCCAAAAATGTTTGAACAAAACCAGGGAGTGGAACTGGTGAAGTCCTCTTGGCCGCTGCCAAATACCGTAACACAATTGTCCAAAGAAGTGCCACAGAGACCATGAGCAGCGAGTCACGATAGTACAAGACTGTATGATAAAATTAATCAATTTAAATAATATTTTGCAGTCAATCGACTTTAGTAAATTAACAAGCCAATTATCTATGTATAACTTACTAACTAATGGCACCTCGTCCCCATTGTTTGGTATCATGAGGTAGACATTATAAAGGTACATTGAGTTGATGACAATGACAATTAAAATGAGAGCCAGTCGTTCAGTTGCGCCAGGACGGAGCCAAAAAGAAATTAAAATTGCTGTCGCAATTGCTTTAAAAAAAAATTCACTCACCATTATTAAATTTGATCAACAATATGAAAATTTTCAGTTCTGAAAAATAATTATACCAAGGGCAGGAAGTACTACGGCCGCTGTATGAGTATTCGGACGACGTTGAATTGTCATTGTAAGAGTGATGTCCAGATATGGAGTATTTGGACAACATGGGTAGTATGTCTCTCGTCTATTAATTGTATTTGACAAAAGTTTCCATTCTCGATTTTCAACCCATTCATAGTCATCAATCTACATTTAATATATAATTTTAATTATACATTATTCTTTTTCATATCCTTGTCTTGTATTTCATAGAAAAGGTTTTTACTTTGGAAAAATTAGCTGGTAAACGAATATCTAGTGTGTCACCGGCATGAGCCCATGAACCCATCACAATGTGACCTTTAATTTAAACAATATAATTATTCTACATGAATATTTTTAGTTTAATTGTAATAAAATATTTCAAATTAAAATAGATAAATATTGTGTACTTACACACTTGTGTGTCATATGGCCATTTTCTCAAATTTGCTGAACATCCAACTTTAAATGTCGTAGGCGGAACCCATATTAATTTCCCTTCACTAAACCCAATCACTCTGGTATTTTGAAAATGGTCAATGTCACTGTCATAGCTGTTCACAACAATTAAATTATAATTATTAGTCATAAAAATGAGACATTAAAGGTTTTTTAAAATTTACTTATTATAAACGGAAATGTCTGGTTGCCAGACTTCATGAGCAGCAAAATGAATTTCAGTGATATTTCCATAACGAGCTGGATCCCATTTCATGTGAAAATCATTCCAATACTAAAAAACCCCAACAATAATTTTGTCATTAATTATGCTAAAAATTAATCTGAAACGTCTTACCAATAATGCCCATGAGTAAAGGGTGAAGAGAGACTTTCTTTCATCCTAAAGAATTTAAACACATGTGATGATCAGATAAAATAATGATTAATTTTGTAAAAAAAAACTTACAAATTCAAAACCACGGAGTATCATAGAAAACTCGACAGTGGTTGCATTGGTATGATGTTGAACTGGCCGAGTATTAGGGTCATAACCTGTTTTCAGGTCAGTTCGCAGTCTGGTATAATCTACATTATTATTTTTAATTAACAACTTTAAATTTTCAAAAACATTAATTTATCACTCCACAATGACACAGGAATTAAAGCACAATAAAATTTAAACTTTTTCTTTGAGACCACAAGTATTTACCATTTATATCAGCTCCAAAGGCATGAACAATCAAGGTCACAAATAAAATAAATAATTTAGTTCTAAAAAATTCTAAAAAATTAAGTGTAAAGTACATAGCTAATCCCCTTCACAGTAAACACACAAAAAAAGAAAAGAAATTCTAGTGATAAATAAATTGGTTAAATGAGAGAGACTGAATGCCACAAATACAACTAACAGATATTTAAAATTTGACCTCAATTGTCCCAAAAAAAAAATTTCTTGATGGAATTTAACACCTTCAGAACAGAGTTTGACGCCCCTTTAATATTTAGTAAATTAGTTTGTGCATCTGTATTATCTCTATCTCTGTGATCTGTGGGTGCAAAATCCATTCATTATTGAATATTAAACAATCCTAATTCTCCTTTTTTAAATGTGAATGGATGAGCTGAGGTAATTCTCAAAACATGGAGAGAGAGAGGAAAAAACTAAACCAAGTAAAATTCCATGAATGTATTCAATTTCACTCATTCAAAATTTCAGTATCAATTTCTGCTCTGCTCTGCAGTTCCAACTTGGGACTTTTCCTTGTTTGTGGTTCATTTTCATGTGCCATGTGCTTTTAATCAAGAATTCAAGATTTTTCAAAAATATCCATCTGCTAACATTGAAGCTCTTTCCTCATTTGCAAATACACTGAAAAAAAAACATGGGGATACGAATTTCAATAATCTTTTACAAAAAATTGCCCACTGTGTATATGCACAACAGCCCCAGCAGTAATACATTTTAGTGGATGCTTCATAGAATGAACTAAACGGAAGTTAAAATAAAGTCAGTAATCAAAGTAAATGTTGAAAATAAGCTTTTCTATCAAAAATTTATTGTTTTAGCTTCCTCATTTTTTATTTTGAAATCTTTTGTACTTAAGAGGGCATGAAATACAGCTTAATTTTGTCTCTGTGCCAAAAATGTATTTTTTTGGAAGGATTCTCCAAAGATTTTAAAAATTACTCTGAGAGCCTGAGAGTCTCCACAACTTTGAATGTCTACATAAATAAAACATATACATACCGGTATGACATGTAGGTAATGAACAATTAATTAAACGATTAAAATTATAATCAAGGAAAAGTGGATTGATAAAGGTGATTTCCCTTGCATTGTAATGAAAGCTTTTGTCTCATAATTAGTTTATAGTATTGGAATAACCTACAAATATTTAAGTTTGATCGGTGCACACAGTGAGTAATTAAAATACAATTTCTAAAAAGTTTTTTGGCAATTAAAGTAAAAAAAGGTATAAGAAGAAACGATACATATTATTTATTATACATGGATATGTAGTATGTAGGCATATAAAGAGAAAAAAGCTAATTATAGACAGCGCTCTAGATTTCTATACAGAGAGACTATAATATTAATTGTATTGTATGGTATATCCTAATTAACTAAAATGAGATATTTTTAATTCATGAGACAAACAATGAGGCTATAGACACGGAAAAAATGGCAATGTTTACCAATTCAATTTGGACAATAGTATGTACTCTGTGAGTTTAAAAAGTTAGAAATTTAAGGGAAGAACCTTAAACATATTGCCATTGAATGGTTATTTAAATTTTTTTTAAAAACAAAAAATCAAATTAAAAATAAAAAAATTTTCTCAACAAAAACACTCCCCACATAATTTTACAAATCATTTCTCAGACGGCAAGTCAGCTTCTTAAAAATCAGCTGTCTGCCGTAAGTTGAATCACCATCAGTGTCCCTGCTTTTGTCAAATCTTGAGTTGAGTCCACAGTTGTTGGAAATTCCGGTCACTTGCAATTCCAACAATAGAATGATTGCAAGTGCTAAATTTCTTTTGGCCATTTTGGTCATTCAGGCCTTCGTCCTTGGATTTGACGCCAAGAAAGGAACTCCAAAAAAAACGAAACCGAAAACATCACCTGACGCACCGGACGAGGTGGAGCATGCTGAAGCTCCAGAAACAGCACCAGCCCAACCTCAAGTTCAACCAGCTCAACCTCAAGTACAACCTGCCCAGCCTCAGGGCCAGGCTGCCCAACCACAACAAGTAGCCCAACCAAAAGCAGGGTCAGCTCAGGCAGGAGGAGCCGGAGGTCGAAGTGTAAATGGAAGTTCCGGTGGTGATCCAGACGCGGATCCAGTTCCTGATCCATTCAATAAACATCCAAAATGGTCTGTCTTAGTTCATAGACTGGATGCCATTTCAACACAAGTCAAAGCTTTGACACAACCATTTGGAAAACTCATCAGTGATAATGTAAAAAAAATATTTTTTTAAAAAAAATTTTAATTAATTTTTTAAAATTAAATTTTCGTTTCAGAGCTTGGCTGGAAACCGGGATGGATTTATAACTTTTGCCAAAAACTTCCATACTGAGTTTAAGAAACTTCATAATTTCTTTGGTCCTCTTCATGACGAACTTGCTGATGGAGCTGCCTACACTGTCATCAACCCAGCTGTTGGTCTTACCGACATGTAATTAATAATTCTCGTTTATTAATTTAATTTTTCCAAATTATGACGTTAAATTATTTTATAGGAAAACATTGAACGAGTGGGGGAAGGGATTTGAAGGAAAGTCCCGACTAGATCAATCAAAAGTTAAATGGATTGAAGTCAATGGTGAGGCCATTACTGTTCACTACATTTTCGACCGACTCCATGCTGAACTTGAAAAGTGGAGACTTACGGAAGTCGCTGACTCGGTCAGTACTGAATATCCCAGTTGGTTCCATGACATTTCCACACAAGAAGATCGTAAGTATTTTTATTTAATTTAAAAAAAGAATTATTTAATTTTAATTATAAATTTAATTTAGCCACCAAACCAACTTATGAATTGAAAAAACTCAACGGATTGACTGAGAGTATCGATTCGGAGATTCTTCCCGGTGGTGTTGACAAGAACCACATGATGAGGTCACTCGAGAAATTATTGAGGAAGCATGTAAGGATTTGTAATTTAATTAAAATTAAATGTTGGGAATTAAAAAATGTAACTTTTTCAATTTGTTTCCAGTTGTCCGGTTGGGATCCAGAGAGTGACTACAATATTTACTGTTACGGTAACAATGAATTTGGTTTAATTCATGACGTCTTTGACCTCTTGACCGATGCTGCCATGTACTTGAGTCTTGCTGACGTTAAGGATGCCATTCTTCGTTCAACTTATCTTTTGTTCCAATCATGGAATGATCAAACTGTGGGTAAGAATTAATTATTTTAATTTTTTTAAAAAGAATAATTGTACATCAAATTTAAATTGTCATGATATTTAATTTAAGGTGGAGAGGAAGAAGATATAAAGAATGCAAAGAAGGGAGAAGATTTCACAGCAGCCATCGATAAAATATTTGAAGAAATGACAGCCCGTATTAATAAAAAAGTTCGACTTGCTGGCATTGAAATTTTGGTCAAGGTTGACGTTGTCCCTGGACCCACAACCTTCAAATGTGATGGACCACCAGGTGATACTGGAAAGGAGCCAACTACTGAACAACCAGCCGGTCACACTGATCCACCAACTGGACCCAAAATCCCACCACGACCTAAACCAGGCGGTCCACTTCCAGTTTATCCAGAAGCTCAATGGGGTAAAGACAAGCCCAAGGCATTGTCTCCAAAAGCTGTCGGACCACATCCATATTTGGGTAAAATTGAATTTATTAAATTTTGTGAATTATTTAAAAAAAATTAAATACCATTTAATTTTATTTAGATCCTCAATCTGGACCTGCTAATCCACCTGACCAACCCGTTGGTTACATTGACAAACGTCAACCAACATTTGAGTATGCTTCCTTTGCTCAAGCTTACAGTGGTTACTTGGAAGCTGAAACAGTTTTGAATCCGGATGGTTCCTGTAAATCCACCTGTCCCGACTTCAAACGACCCACCCCAACTTGTGAGGGTAACCGAACTGACTGTACAGCTCTTCGTAGTGCCTACTGTGAAGAGGGTAAAGATTGTATGGCCAAATCTCAATGCAAACATAATGCCCGCAAGGTAATTATCATTTCCTTTATTTTTTATTTTAAAATTAATTAATCTCATTGAAATGAATTTATTTTATTTTTTGTTAATTTCCAGTGTATGCGAGCGTCTCACAACGTTCAATTCTGTCCCACAAAAGATGGAGATGAAAAGACTAAGGATCGCATTTATGAATGGGTTGACGTTAATGGAACTTTGGTAGGAAAAGTTGTGGATGATGGTACGCCAAGTATTATTAAATTAATTTTAATTTAAAAAAAATATCAAAATTCAATTAAATAGGAAAGAGAGATTGTAAGACTGACATACAAAGCGTTCGTGAAAGATGGGAGATGGACTTTGGAGTCATTTTGAATGCCCCACAATACTGTGAAGTTTGTCTTTGTGTCTGTGATGGTCCCATGAGTGAACTTGGTGTTCACTATTTTGATATTCAAGCTGTGGCTGCGGAAGCTGGTCATGTTGTCACCTCTATTCGATTTACACAAAAGAATAATGTGATGAGACTCGAGGTGCGTCTTTATTAAAAATTAAATGTTACTTTTCATACAATTCTAATTAAATTATTTTTTATAAAAAATAGATTGAACAAGGAAAATTGAACGAGAATGGTGCAGTTGACCAAGCCACCGTCAAATGGATAGAATCACCAAAGGAGGAACTTGCTGATCCAACCAAGACAGTTCGTTTGGGTGGACAAAATGGTTTCCGTCAAATTAGTTTAGATCAAGTGTATGGTACTACAACGGAAGTTGTGACTGGTCTCAAATTTGTCGTCAAAAATGATACTCTCCATTTGAGTGCTCAACTCTCCAAGGTAGACCCAAATACTGGAGCTTTGGCCACTGGAAATACTGACTGGAAAGAAGGAAATTTCCCAGAGCCTGATCCAATTAGAAAGAGGATTAGTGTGGAAGATAAAATCAACCCTTTGAAACAACAAGGACCATCTCAACCATTTAATCTTGGAGAGAACAAAAGATACATTAGATTTGATGCAAGTTCCTTAGCATTAGATGCTGGACAGTCTGTCGTTCCATTCTTTGATATTCAACCAGTTCGTCATCACACCATTAGAAAACCATTGAATGCCATTGGTATCCTATTTAAAGCCAAGAAGGGATCTGGTGGTTATCTTTCTCCAACTGTCACAACATTTAGTAAGTTTAATTACAATTATTTACAAAATTTATTTATAATTTCAATGACTAATTAATTTTTTTTCTTTCTGTTTACAGAAAAATTCTTCATATAGACTTAATATAACTGTTTTATATTATTATTATTATGTTCATGCTTATACTTTTATATATAAAAAATAGAGTACCAAAAAAAAACATTTCCTTTTGCTAGTCTCATTTTGTTACAAAACTGCCTTAAGAGAAAACATAAAAAAAAAGAATCACAAAATCATTAAAATCTTTGGCCTGAACGTACAAAAACAAAATTAATTTGAATTTATTGGATTCTATAAAATAATAAATCACAAAAAAATTAAAAGATGTCCCTTCATCTTTTTATTATGTCTCTCTCTTTGTAACATCATTCGTAATTTAGTAAATATTTTAGTTCACCTCGGATCATGAAAATAGAGAAGGTTAAATAAAACACAGAAATGGAATTGAAACATTAAAAAAACCATGTGCAAGAGACAAATGACGTGGAAAAAAAGACAAGGTATTTTTGTCATGATAATTTCATAAGAGGCAGTGTGCCAAATATTTAGTTAATTGAGTTCAACAGCTTCCGTATTTTTCATCCCCGTCCTTCTATAATTATTATTATTCTCTCTTTTTTTTTTGAACAATGTCAAAGGTTAGAGAAGAGAATTAAATGTCGTATAAAAATATTTTGTGTGTAGACTGTACAAAACTACGACAAAATTATGCAATTAGTTATCTTTACAATGATTTTGATCATCAACAAAGTTGACTGACATCAAAGTATCAAAGGGGGGACGAGTGTAAACGAAATTGAGAGGAAAAAAAAGTGATACATCTTCATTAGTTGATTCCAGTATTGATGAAATTTATGACCATGTTATTATGCAATGCATATGATTATGTATTATAATATGTGAGCATTACAATGGAACAAAGACAAACGACACCAAAAAGTCCATTAGAAAACCACGAACGAGCTCTTCTCACACCTGCAATTTTCATGAGGACGAGGGCCAACTTGTTGCAAATTTTTTTTTATTATAATAATATTACAAAAGTATGTATTATTATACTGTGTGTGGAATGTACTGTTATTTGATCCATCTTATAGCTAAACCTTAATTGGCATCATCCTGTTGACATTGTCTGTATATTTCGGCTCTCTCTCTCTCTCGAAGTCCACATGGACATTTTGTACATTTTGGTATGATAAAAATTATATAATAAAATCTCTTGTCTCATTGACTGAAGGATAGGAAATTATGAGCCATTCCACTGCTAAATTGTTGTAGCTCCACTATTGTGGAAATCCTCATGAATTTATCTTTAAAATCTGAGTCCAAAAACACAATCAAAACACACACACAAACTTTAAGGATACAAAAACCATCAATTTTTTTTCTTGTCATGCAGTACTACGGAAATTTTTTTGGGCCTATAGGAGCTTAAAACTAGAGATATAAAGTACTGAATTTTGTACTTTTGTACTTTTTAAAAAAACTAAACAATTTCGTTCAAGGGAATCATCCTTAAGTTTTTCTTTTTTTACTAATGAGAATGTCATTATATAATTATTAATTAAATGAGTCTCAAATAAGGTTAAAATTTGATGCTTAATAGTTGACTCTTCTCATGTAATGGAGTGTAGAATGTAGAACAGAAATACAAAAACTCAATCATTTAAAACTCATGTTTGTTCTTTTTAACTTAAAAAAAACAACTTGACCTTTATTCTTTTAAATTACTTTGTCTCATGGTTTGATGAGAGGGGAAGAGAGAGAGATAACGGGAGAATTATATAATAAATTTTTTTGATACATTTGATATATGACCTGACCTTCCCTTTCCTTCACAAAGGTGACCAAAAAGAAGATATAATGATGAGTGTTGATGAATCGACTTCGAGACAATGTCAATGAAATTTCTCAGATGAAAGAGTAAAATTTCTAAAAAATATCTCTGTATGTACATAAAAACACAATAGAAATACATTGGAACAAGAGTTTTTCCTATGAAAAGAGAATTGCTCAATTATGATTACGTTATTACACGACAAGACTCAATTTTCTGATGAAACGAAGGAAGTCATAATTTTAAAGTACAGGAGAGCGTGTCCATATTGTTAATGTTGCCAGTGTGTTTTTATTAGAATCCATTTTTAAAAATATATTATTTAATATTACAGTATACATTGTTTACAAGTATCTAATATTAAACTTTATCCTCTCCTTTCCTGTTTCTCATTTAATGTTGATTAACAAGTGGAGAATGGTCTTTTGTCTTTAAAACTTCTACATTTTTTGACTCTGACCTACACCAAGTTCATTCTGGGTCGTGAGTCTCAATCAACTCAATTTAATGTCTATATTACAATCTTGAAATAAAAGTTTAGAAAATTTGTAATATCTTAAATCACGTTTATTGTTCAAAACTTCAAAAATCGTCTCTTTTTTCAAACAAACAAGGTTTTGTACAGAAATACTCCTCCCCCCCGTCTTCTCTACATCTTTTCCTACATTATTTGTATTTTAGATGACCTCTGTCTTGAAATGATGAATGTGTATGATTTGTTTATTAACTAATAATAATCCTGTTTCGCTAATACCGTCCTTAAATATTTTGAAAAGAAGGCACGAGTCATTGTTTGGCATGATGTGTAGAAATATTATTATGAAGCTGAAATACAAATAAATAATAATTCATGTCAATGAAATTCAAAGTAAAATTGTATGTCACACATGTACAAAATAAATTACAGATAACTCTTCAAAAAAATTGAGTTTTCAGGGTCTACGTAGGAAAAATCAGGACAAAAAAATGATCATTATTTGATGACAAACTGAAAAGGGGGAAAAATACAAAAAAAACTGTTGCACGAAACTCTTCTTCATGTTGAGCCTGGATGACGGACGCCTCTCAACATTTAAATTTAATTGAATCTCTTTTTTCGACTATAAAATACAAATGTGGTCATATAAAGTATTCAAATAAGTTGTGTGAAGAATAAATTTTTGATAAAGAAAAAAAAAAGATGTTCATCACTTGAAGCGTGAACTTTATTTATTTACTTGTTTTGCCACTATTTTTTGAGGCTTCTTCTTCCTACTTGATTTTTATATAAGTACAGATATAGGTAGCTATATTACGATAATAATCTTGATTGGTTTCTCTACCCCCCACATACTCACTCTCTCTCTCATTTTATACAGAATTTCATCTTCCTTGTAGACCAAGTTTGGGTACAATTAATATCACGAGATTTTTTAACCGGAATTTATTCTTAGACTCATGCTCATGCTATAGTTTTTTTTGTGCCATGTTCAAGAACAAGTCATAAAATTAAATGGGAATTTAGTTTTTTTTCAGCAAAAAATTAACCTCCGTCACTTTTTTTATATCATTATATTAAAAGACATGACAAAAATCTCCAGCAGAGAGAGAGAGAGACAGAGAAGCATCAATCTGGAGTTGAAGGTACAGAAATAAATTTAATAAGCAAAAAAAACTGGAAAAGGAAACTGTTATTTTTATCAACTACCTATTTACTATTTACTACTGTACATTGAATTAATATGCATTTTAAAATTATGAGTTGTCTACTGTAATAAAAGAACCGTTTTTTTTTGTTTTTTTGTGAATTTTATGCTTTGTCATGCAAATATTTTTTTATATCCTTCAAATTGATCGTCTTCAATTTTTATCATCTGGTCATCTGTTCTCACTTTACATTCAAAATATTTTAAAGATATTTCATGTATCCTTGTAGTTATGGAACAGGATACACGGGATAAAAAGAAAGATGGCTCATATTTAATTTTTGTTTAAAATAAATGTTGATGAATAATATTCATTTTTTTAAACGAAATTTTCTAATTCCGGATTTGTTCTTTTTAAATGCAATTAATATACATAATATTGTCCTCCCTTATTTTTCAAGGAGACAAAGTTAGAAATTAAAGCAATTTTATATCTTCATTTTACATTATATGGGGAGAGAAAATCATTCAAAAAAATTTAATTTCTCTACAATTTGTCTTGAAAATTATTTGATAATAATTTGAACATTTCATGCAATGAGAATTCCATGCTGACTGACTTTTTCATCTATTTTATTGTCGTACATAATAAACTTGAAATTTTTTTTTGTATTAAAAAACCAGGGTCGTGGCACCTTCATAGAAAATGAAAACAAAGCCATGTTGAAGAGCATGAAATTTGTCATCGACTTTAATTAATTAATTGTACCAGGAAGTTTTCATGTCCGAAGAGAGAGAGAGTTGTCAAGCAGTGTTGATATAAATTCTTTCAGTCCAGTGAAATAGTGAAAATGATAAATGAATACTCTTTTAATGTTATTTAATATTTTTTTACATGTCAATTCATGTTCCGTGTAGATTAAAAAAATTAAATGTACAAAAAATTATCTCATTTCTTCGACATTACCACAAATTCATTACTCCATGTCTAATAAAACTGTAATTTTCTTGAGTTGCAAGCTAATGTTATTTAATTTTATATGAAAATTTCATGCCGCATGTTCATTATACAACATAATTAAATGCATTTTTAGTTGTTGTTGGTGCACCCAAACCGTTACCATTTCATTAGTAACTTACTTGTACATAAATGAAACAAATATGAAATACTGTATTATAGACTATAATTTATAAGTAGTTAAAAAACATGAAAAAATGAATAAAAATGGACAAGAGAGCAACTCAATTAAAATATTTTCAAGATTTTATTGCCATTGTAAAAATGGTACAAAGTTTTTGATTTTTTTCTTTACATTTTAATAATCATTACTATTTCTCATCATGTAAAATGATTTTGGTATTTTAGAAGTAATTGGGGGAGGGGGGTATATTATAGGAGAAAAGTCTATAGGAATGTATCATGTAGTTTTTGAAGCTACAAATAAGATTTTTTTTGTTCATTATCATTTTCATAGTACAAACACAATCAATATTTTAGTGTAGAAACAATTTTGTCAAAAAAATTGTTGGAGAACGAGAGACACAAAAAGAAACATTTTGATTATTTTTTGTCACCCATTTTCTGTACACTGCTGCTCTACATACATTATACTTATATACATAATAATATTAACATACAATAAGAAAAGAGTGCAACAATAATGTTACAATATTTTGTCAAAAAAAAATTTCCTAGAGAGAAAAATTCCTCTTTTGTTTGGTGTCAAAAATATTCCAAAATTGAATTATTTGTTGTTGTCAACTAGGAAAGCTGAATTTTAGACAAAAAAAATTGTAACATCTGCACATCCGTCCAAACCTCAGTCAACAGTCAAAAGAACGGGTTATTTACAAAAAAATGAATATTTTGTTTGCACTCAGCTACACAAAATAATAATAATGTACATCATAACAAATTAATATCCATCCATACACATCACCAGTAAAAATTGAGCTAGTCAGGAAAGAGACAATAATGATAATGACGGGTTTTATATATTTACATTTACTGGATCTATTTATGTACAACAGTAAAATTAATAAAAATAATAAATGGGTTGATTATGGTATGGCTATGGCTTTGACTTTAAAATATGGACACTGTCAACTATTCAGGTTCAGGTAAAACTGGAAACTGGATATTATTACACGACTTTTAAGAAAAAAGAGCTTTTCTGGTTTTCTAAAAGGACAAATTATTACAGAGATTGATTTTATACTAATTTTCTGCATCAAGAATAATTTTTTAATTTGTAAATAGAGGAAAAATTACAACATGGTTACTGAGAGAATTATTGAACTACTTAAATACAATACAGATAAAATAGAAACAGATTTACAAAGAGTGGAAAAGAAAGAGCTGTAACTTCTCCAATTAAGCAAAAAGAAACCCCTCGATATAAAAACATTCTACTACTTACATTAATTAAATGTTATAATAGAAACTGTCATTTAGTCTATATATCATCACATTCTCAATTTGTGAAAAAAACTAGAGAAAAATTACACCTCATGATTTGGAAGGAAGCCTTAAAGAGAAAGTTAAATATTTTGATAATATTTTTTTCTTAATAGAAGAAAATTGATAATGAAATTGATACGTATACAGAATCAGACAGTATCTAAAAATGGAAGGAAATGGTAATTTACATAGAGAGAGCTAAAGAGAGAGAGAAAATAGGAGATGGCAATCATACGAGTAACAACATTTGATAGTAGTAGTAGTTAATTAGTACAAACGTAATATATAAAATCAACAAAAAAATAAAAAAAAAAAGAGAAAAAAGTCAGTTCATATTCAATCTATTGTTATGATACAATAATTAATAATAATAAGTTTAATTTTACACGACGAAATTCATCTCTAAATGTCTACATTATGTACATAAATGAGTAAAAGAGTTGAAAACTTAAGAAATTAAGACCACAGGGATGACTATAGGTAATATATACAATATATATAGACATGCAGATATTAATTACCTAAATTAATTAAAAACTAAAAATATTAAGGCAATCAAAAATTGGGATTGCCGTTCATCCTTCCTCTTCCTCAATCTTGTGTTAATTATTATGTAAATTTTTTATATTTTACTGGTTGTATCATCTTCATGATCATGATGATGAGAAGAAAAAGGAGGAGATGACAGAATCACCATTTTGTGAAGGAAGGAACTGAGGAGATGTAATATTTAATATTTAAAAATGAAGACACATTTTTCTTGGCCTGGGCTCAAACAGAACCAAAATACCTTTGACCTCTTGTGTAAATCATACTGAGTGCGACTAAAATTCCTAAAAAGGCGACCAGGAAGAACACCATCCCGCACACCTGTACAAAAAAAAAGTTTTCAAGAAATTGAAATGAAAATCAATTAGGACTTGTTACAAGTTTATTTTCTTTAACTACAGTTATACAGTAACACCGATTATGACAAAATTCTTTAGTGAGGATTTAATTTAAAATTTTTCTATTGTATCATGTGAAATATTAATTTATTTAAATACTCTTTCTAAATTTAATATTTAAAATTAATGAGAATTACCTTAATATAACATCGACGAGTTTTCCCATGTTGTACTTTCTTCATTTGCGTCTTCAAACGTTGACCCTCTATGGTGAAGTCGGGTGAGATCTGTACAAAAACAAAAAAAAACATTTTTCATTACTCAATCTCATTATTTAATCATTGTTTGTGCCCATATTTTCAACCTTTTTTTCACATCATCAACAATTTTTTCTAAACAATGTTCCATGCTTCATAAATTGATTCAAACGGTTCCTATTACAGGTTGTGTATATTTTTGAAATTTTAATAATGTCATATGTACTAAGATTAGCATTAATTAAAACATAAAATTATTTTTCTTAGTTGTAAAATATATTTTCCCATTTCTTCATCAAATGAAAAAAAACAAAAATAAACACAATTGTATGGATAACACACTTAATTATTCTCAATTAGCATCAACCATTTTTTGCACTCCTTTAACATTAATGAAGTGTCTTGAAAAAAGAAACCAAGAAATATACAACAACTCGCCAATTTTCATTTTCACTTTTAAGTGAATATGACCAAAAAACGATGGTTTTTATTTTGCAAACTAAAATAAAATAACTGTTGACTTGTTGCAAATTAAATTGCAATTATTTGACAAACAACAAATTTAATCAAAAAAATATGCTTTTCCTCCCTACAAATTCATATAAATCAAAGTTATTAAAAATTCCCCAAAAAATGAGCTTATCCTAAAGTCCTAAAGGACGTCAAATGAAATTTTGTAGAAAATGCAAAACATCAAAAAATCAATATTGAAGGAGTGGAGTTAAAGTTTAACTTTGAAAATAAATTTAGGTAAAAATTATTTTGGCAATAATATGGATAATTACTAGTTAGAGTTGTAATATATTTTGATTGACGTAAATAATTTCCCTCAAGTTCAAGTGTACAGTGTCATGTTGATCAAGTCGATGAAACAAGAAGAAAACAAAAATTGTATATAAACAGTACATAACAGTACACATTTATGATAATAAGTTTACCTACAAAACTTGTATAGAAGAGTTAACCACAATGAGAGTACAGACTATACTATGAAAGGAACAAGGAATTTGATAGGAAAAATCAAAAAAGTTATGCAATCTCAACACACAAACCTTCTGTGCATTATTTACATCGTCTCTTCCATATAAAATGAATCATTTACTCCTCTACAATGTTTTTTCATATGCTCTTTTAACATTAAGAATATATATAAAAAACCCAGAGGTTATAGTCTAGCTTTCAATTTCACAAAACTTTTTTTTTTATTTGGTCAAATATACAAGTTAAACGACTCATACAAGGAATATACATATTTTGATCATGTCTCCCTTATTATAGAGAATGTTCAATATCAAAATGTA
The DNA here is from genome assembly GCA_034700945.1 of Arrhopalites spinosus. NCBI lineage: Eukaryota > Metazoa > Arthropoda > Collembola > Symphypleona > Arrhopalitidae > Arrhopalites > Arrhopalites spinosus. The sequence goes on along the minus strand of JAQIVZ010000557.1, from coordinate 9,053 downwards.
ATATTATTTTGTATCATCGCCAAAAAATGAGCAACAATAATATATACACACAATGTATTGTATATATATATATATGTACAATCGTAGACATGACGGAGGTGCGGTGTATCAAGTTTTATACTGTTGAAAATGCAAAGGTTATGTATACCGTCATAATTTATTAAGTATAAAATAACGTGATTAAATTACATCAGTTTTTTTTCATCTCTTCTTGTTCATTCTAAACATTCTCAATGAGTTTATAATGTGCACGATTAAAAATAAAATTATATAGTCAAGTATAGTTCAGTTCTATAGAATCTTGTCCCTTTCAATGTCCATTTTAAATCCTCACTCAAAATTCTCCTGTCTTGCTTGACCTACAGACACACAGACAGACAGAGAGAGAGAGAGAGGGTTGATTTGGTCATAAAATGTATAATACTCATCCAATTTTCATTGTCTGCTCTCTTTTTTGAGTTTAAAATGTTTAAGGACTTAAAAATAAAAATATGAAATGGAGCCTTAAAACTCTATGAACTGATAGAGATAGACTCTACGAGATTGAGATTTCCCCTCGAGGGACTGTGAAAAAAAAGAGGAGAGATCCTGAGGGTCATGAAATCACATGGAATATAATAAAAATATTGAAATGACTCTCTTGGTTGAGAATATGTCTAAAAAGTCTTTGAAGTCAATGAAGGAAACTTTACATTGGAAAATGTAAATGTGTGGCCGATGAAAGCTTTTTAAGAAGAAAAGTTACCGGTCAATGGAATGGACATGTCCATATTTAATATGTACACACTTGTCGTCTCTCTCTCTCTTTTGGCATTCATCATGAAGACTGAAGAATTAAATGCGTATTACATTAACTGTACACTATGAGACAGTATACATACATTAACATTAACAATTGAATGCCGTGCACATGGCAATCCACAATTATGAGAGATTGTGAATTGTAGTGTCGTCCATGCCCCCTTCCTTTGTCATTACAGAGAGAGAGAGAGACATTCAAACAAAAAAACAACAATTTGAAAGACACAAGACACACACAAGTCAATTTCATCTCTGTATAGGTTTTGCATGGAATTTGCAAAGAGAGAGAGAGAGAGACTTGATCATATCTTTAATCTCAACAATTACACGTCCAATTAACAATTATTATTACAATTAAAGATACATCTCTCTCTCTCTCTCTCTTATCACTCATCTCTCTCATTTAAGAAGGAGGGACATTGTATTAGTAAAGACCCTGTAATTATATGGTAGCATTAAAAAAAATTCAACAAATAACTATAACTTAATATCATCATTGTCCCACACCCCCTTCCTTTTTCACCTCTCATCACATCAATTAAAATATGAGAGACAGTCCATCAAAAAACAAATTTTTTCCTTAACTTAAATGTCTGTGTAGCCTTAACTAGATTAAAGTCAATATTTTTTTGTAATATAAGATAGACAGATATTATGTATTTTATTTTTCCAATTCACTAGTACAATGCACCCCATGCACGCAAATTTGAAAAACTTTTAATTTTTTTCCTCTCTTTTGGTTAGCTCTTGAAATACAATCAAGACTGACATTTTAACAACTTTGTTCACACGTGCCGTGGTCACACCACGCTCTCATGGTAAATGTTAAATGTGTGGAGAATAAAATCTCATATCTCATCAAAGTTGTACCGATACAACAAAAATAAATTTTTTGGTGGCCACCTTCCTTCTTATTTTTTTGGCCACTGGGCAACTTGGCCCACCAGTCGTCCAGTCAAAGTTGAGATGTTGATAGTCGCTGCCATGCTGCGGTTCTCAATGAATGACTTGTCGTCAGCAATAAATATTTTAGAGAGAGAGAGAGAGAGAGTCCCTTCATACATAATTTAACATTTAAATATTATTCTAATCAAGACTATCCCGTTTGTGTCCATGTTAATTTGTTTCTTGTCTAAAATATCAAAATGTTTGATTTTTTTTTTCAAGAAAAATGAGAGATTGACCACCACTAAAAAAATTACTAGCCACAAGACAGAGTTTGACTTTGACCGGGAAAAATTTTTCTGGTATTTTTGTCTGCCTTGAATTTCAAAGTATCCAATCACTTTAAGCAAGGTTTCCATTTAACCACCACGACATCATCATAATCAAAAAAAAAAGTCCTGCGGGACATCCATACAAGATTGAGTGTATCAAAACCAAAGAAGAAAAAAAATAACAAATTCTTCATTAAAATGAATGAAACACCACGAGGCAGAGAGAGAGAGAGAGAGAAATAATAAAACATTAAAGTTTGAAGTTTTGCACTCTCATAAAAAAGCTCCTCGTTTCCTTCTGCCCATTTGGCATTTTGCTAGTCATTATCATAATCGTTGAATATTATGTGCCATGTGAGTTAACTGTGGCTTTTCTCTATTTATTTTATACTTGCACACACACACACACTGTAGGTTATGAGCTCTTGCCATGTAAATTTTTAAATTGTCTATTTATCAATGCTAATTTTTTGATGAATACATAATTCCTGTCCAAAAAATAAATATTATATTCCCCAATCAAATTCAATGCATAAGTAAATCTCCATTATTTACTTGAACAAATATAATAAAAAAAAATAAAACTAACATGTTTTAAATATTGTGGAACAATATTTCAACTTTAATTGACATTTTCCTTGTAATTTTCAATAAAAACTATTATTTTATGTACACGTACACTGGACATGTAATCTACAGATAGTATCTGTCAGATACTAAATTTTTTTTGTGTGTGAAATATCAGTAACTGTATCATAAATTCAACAACCTTAAAAAAATAATATAACTGACAAAGAAATTTAATTAATTCTATAAATAAAAATAATTATTTTATATGACAAAATATAGTCTCAAGCATCAGACATAGAAAAAAAGTTGATTATTAGTTTTTTACCGTTATATTAAATATTATACTGTTTTGACTTGTACATATCATAAATCCTCATTTAATTGACACTGCAAAAATATTCCTATGCCTTCTGTACAACAAGTTAAAAATTTCTTGTTCTGATTGCCTTATAGCGTTTGCGTTGTAATAAAATGGAAAAAAATTTGTTATAATGTTCAACTCGTTAAGTTCATCGAGACGTGCAATACCTTGGATTGGATTTTTTTAGTGATTTACCCTTTAACAATATTCACCATCAAAAATGTAAAATTTATACATTTTTACATATATAAAAATAACCACACACCAAGTAATTCCCAATTTTATAATCAAAATTTCAATGTCTTTAACTTCACAGTCATTCTCTCTCTCTCTCTGTAGGAAAACATTTAAAAAGGCATTCAATTGTCCCCTAATGTCAACTATCACTAAAAATGGCAATGAAAATTCAGTGAACTTCTCGTGTGGTTTATTTTTTTTAATGACAAAATAAAATAAAAAACAATCAAGAAATTAAATCAAAATTGACTCAATCAAATAATTCACCTAATGTCTATAAAAATCCTTCCAGCTTAATAATGACATTTAAAAAAAATCATTCACTCTCACAATTGTCAGTATAGACATAAGTGTAAGTACAGAATAATTTATTTTTATCAATGACAAGTCGTAAGGAAACGGTTAAAGGTGTGAGTATTTTTGGATAGTAACAGTTAATGATGTTTATTATATAATGGGAGAAAATTCGGTGAAGCGAGAAGGAAAAGGATAAATGTACAACTGTAAAATACAAGGAACTCTACAGGTTGACACACACGTCGTTGATCGTATTTAACTACCAATTATCAACGTCCTGTGTCCGTGTGTCTATGGGGTTCTTTAGTCATGTTCTACCCTTGTGTGATTATTAAAAAAAATACATACAACTCTCTTGAATGATCAATGCTACTAAAAAATCCTTTTTGATTTTGATGTAACCTTTGATTTTGAACAAGAACCTTTGCCAAATAAAAGTTTAAGTATCAAAGCCAACAAATAAAACAAGATAATAGTCTCTCTCTCTCCCTCTTAAAGTTAAACATGATTATACAATAGACTATCATAATTACGTTATCATGGTTAAGTCTTATGTTGTCTGTTTAAAAAAGAATTTCAACATTTTTGAATTGGGGACAAGTTGAAGGAAAACGGAAATATTATTTTTTATTTTTATCATTGACATGCTACAAGTAACTCATCTTTATTTATTTTTCACTACAAATTCACTCCTACTACAAATACCTATAACTGTATAGGGAGACTAAGGAACAAGATGAATAAATTTTATCTTGTGGATTATCATAAGCTAAGCAAATAGAGATAATGATCTTATATGGAAGTAAAAAAATAAATTTCAATTCCTCCCCAAAATAAAAAAATCCTACAAACTCACACTTCCATGACATGGCCAACAATGAACTTATTGGAAAGACAATGAAAGAATATCTCTTTATACTTTATTATGTATTAATCAAAAAAACATGTGTGTATTACTGTGTATGTATTACAACATAAGGCTCTTGCAATGCATGCAACGAAAAGTGTGTTATAAGTGCAAGTTGATGCATGAAATAAACATGCACAAAACTTGCACTTGACACTCAAAAAAGGAGGAGGTAGAAATAAATTTTATAAAAAATCATTTAATAATTCACCATTGTTTATTTTCTTCTACTAAAAACATAACAAGTGTCTAATTTAATGTACAGCTTTCAAAAAAAAAAATCTTTGTCTACCTGCCTACTGTCTAGCTGTACCACTATTATTAAAAAAAGTAAAAAGATAAAGACGAAACCTAGAAATTGGTTGACATGCATGGTCAAAGTTAATGCTCGTCAGTTCGTCCAACAAAACAAAAGAAAAAAAAAGTTTGTCATTTTTCTGAATCATCTCCGCCTATTCAAGGCACTTTTTTCATTTAAATTGTAACAAGTACTCGTGGCATTTAATAATGAACCGAATACAGTTCAGAAAAAAACAATGACAAATAAATTATTAATGGAAAGTCCCTACTCTTTTTTTATAAATTCATCTCTGTGCAGTTATTTTAATTCACCTAATTTTACCTACTCGTACATATCTACAAAATGTAGTTTGAGTCAATTAAAAAAAAGTCAATAAATGGAACCATTACGCCCCTCAACTATTTTTTTTTCTCCTTAATTTTTTTAAATCCTCTCAATCTTTTTTTATACTCCAGAAGAAAACACAATAAGGACGTGTGTATACTCAAATAAAATATAGTTTATTTGAACAAGAGTTAGCAGCAGGGGGATAAAGGTGGAAATATATTTTTTACAAAAAAAATTATCAACTGTAAGGAAATTGCAGCAAAAATAAATGTTGTTTAAATATAATATACATGTATAGTTATAGTTAACAGAGAGTGAGAGTGAAGCGCATGCAGCCAAAATGAAAAACCAGTTTGGTCGTCTCTAAAATCCATTGGAGACATTAAGCAGAAATACAGCCAAAATGTAGACCTTTAACAATTAAACATGGCTAGTAATCTGTAGTGTGTGTGTGTGTGTGTTAGACGATGGCATGGGGTAAAAAAGATGTTAAAAATTTATATGTATTCAATTGCCGAATACACCCAAATCAAGACCATAAAAGAGGAACAAAAAGTAAATAATATAAACAGATAAACAGCGTTGTGTGCAATTCTAGCGTACACACACATTACATTTAATATACACACAAAAAATCATTTTATAGAGGCAAGTCCACATGTACGACTCCTGTCAAGTTGAGCACAGAACAAGAATATTAGCAATGTGCTTCCTCGCATGTCTCTCTCTCTCTCTCTCTCTCAATAATCTTGAATATTATAGAGAGTCTACCTGCATCTTACGTTTAAAACTATTGTCACAATTAATCTCTCTCTCTCTAGCTGCTTATATGCTTGAGGCAGATGTTCTGTAAAAATACAACTTTACGATGGAACCAGAGTAATATCTACTCTTACCTCCATCACTGGGACAATTAATGCCAAGAAAAAACAAGACTGCATGTAGAAACAATTAGCCACAAAAAAATGGTTCTCTCTTTTATAATTTTTGCAAATTTTTAACTTGTCTTAATTTATGGCATGGAGGTGTGAGAGACTCATCTTTAAAAATTTCTAGACATAATATTACGTCAGTGGGTGAAAAAAAGTCGGCTTCAAAAAATTACTCTGTTGAACAATAATAATTATATATTTTCAACGTGAAATTTCTCCCTCTTTTTATTATACAAAAGGTAAGGCCATAGTAAAAAAGCATAAGTACAAGTTGTGCTGAATATTTTTTTTTATTAGGAATAATAATTGCTAAAATGTTTTTTTAAAAAATTAAAACCTTTATGCAATAAATTTGCACGTTAAAAAACTTGTAGTGGTTACACTGTACTGTACACTTACTGGTTAGGTGGTACAACTTGAACTACAGAGATATAAAAATTACGTGTGTGGAATGGATGAAAGGGAGGATTTGCAAAAATGGAGCGATTATTCTGCATTTTTGTAATTTTTTGCAATATAATAATATAGAGAGACAAATTCCACCTATTTTGGTGTTAAGGAAGAGGTGTAAAAATAGTTTTGCCATTTTGCAAATATTTATTGATATAAACAAACACCCACTGGATAGGAATTGAAAATAAAAAAATTAAAAAAATGGACTTGTTTGGCTCGAGTCTAAGTCCCAAATTTGTACAGTTTTATGTCCGCATTATGCCAATTTTAGAGATTCAAATGAAGCATATAAATCCTCACTATATTTTTTTGTATATTCTTCGTACTTGATGACATTTTATAGGTTAAGATTGTCAAGTCAATGTTTGCCCATTAAGGATTCAAAAAAATGGAATTCTTTGTTAAGACTCAAGATTGGCTATTGACATGTCATATTTTTTATGATAAATTTATTAAACGAGGGCTAGGGCTAGGTGTCTGTATAATGAGACTACCTGTAATAATTTGGTATTATTTTTTGAATGAATTGAAAAAAATATTCTCGTATATTCTTCATGTCCGCATCCTACAAAGAGAGAGAGAGAGAGATTGCAAGGAAAATAAAGATATATAGACAGGATTGACTTTTGTTGAACATGATTCGATTTTTACAGGGGGGATGACAGTAAGAGATGAAATAGAAACAAGTATCAAGGCTACTTACTCATAGTTTGATCACTCATGGAATATTCCACTGATCACTCAAATCTAAAAATCCTCCTCCCCAATTCTTCAATGAGAAGAAGAGAACAAGAGGAAGGTGGTGTGACTGTGTGTGTACTTGATTTCTTTTTTTAAATAAAAGTACAAAGTACTTTAAGATGAACTATTGAGACCTTCCTTTTCTTGATTCTTTGAAAATAATCAGATACATAATACAAATATTCATTCATGTCAGTCATCAACAAATCATAACTAAATTGGAGCTCCCATAAATTCCTCTACATCTTCATCCTCATCTCTCTCTCTCTCTTCGTATCAAACAAGAGAACCGCTGAGCGGTCTTTCTTTTGTATGCATGAAGAGAAAAATGATTTTAGTTTGGCTTCCACTTACACTCTTTTGTAATCTCTGTACAAGTTAATTTAGTTTTTTGATTTGACTGAAGACTTTGAAATTTTTTATCTACCTCGTGAATCGACTTAAAGTTGACTTTAATATAAATCTAAGAAAATTGTGTACATCTCAATATCAACAGTTTCTTCTTCCTTTTGTCTAACTTGACTACAGAAAAGATACACAAATTGGCTATGAGTTCTTACACCTTAATTTCCATATAAAATTGTATCGTCCATACTTGTACAATTTGTGTACTTGGATTTTGTAAAGGGTTAAAGATTTTGGAGTTTGAGCTTGTCTAAAATAAAATTTATTGTCAGTCCTCTCTCTCTCTATTTATGCAAGATAGAGTCATGATCTCATTGATACAGCCTGTGATAAAAAGGAGAGACAATTTTAGGAGCATATCCGCATGAACATGTTTTGTGGGCTACAGTCTTACTCATGGAGGAGTACATTTCATTATCCACAAACATCCTGAACTTGACAGTCAAACCATTTTTTTATATAAAACTTTTTAGCACCTACACTCCACATTTTTAATCATTACCACAAATTACTCTCCTCTCATTCAAGTTCGTTAGAGTTTTTCTTGTCTCTCTCTCTCTTGAAATTTCAAACTCTACGATTATCTTTACTTGAGCATGATACAATGAATATCACTTTCCATTTTTTTTGTGCATCAATTCTTTGTATTTCATTATTGAATAGAACCAATTGGTAGTTAACATTTTTGTTGATCTCCCCCCCCCCCCCTTGTTGAATTGTAGGAGAGTCGACTTATTACATTTAACTTTGACATTGAAAATTAACTTTTTTTATTATTAAAATATTGCTTTTGTACTATTTTGTAGAAAAAAACGTTTTTGACATATTCAAATTTTAAATATGTGTAGTATCTCCGTATCTCTGACTTTAATCTCTGTTAAATTTTTTAGTAGGGAATTAGAAAGAAACTTGATGACAAAAAAATGATGCTCGAGATTTTAAACAAAAGAGAGAGAGAGAAAAAAAAAGATAAAATAAATGTATGACACATTTAATGCAGACACACTCATTTAATTAAATTGTGATTACTCATTACTCACATGGCAAAGATTTCAAGTGTAAAAAAGTCATGCTTAATCTTTAAGCTGTCACATTAATAATAATTAAAGAAAAGGAGAAGTGACAAGAGAGAGAGAGAGAGAAGAGAGCGTGCATTTATTTTAAATAGTTAAAAACCATCCACTTTTCTGTTATTCCACAACAACTAAAGTGCATCTTCATTCCACAAGCCCAAGTGAAATTGAAAGTTTTTTGTACTGTACATTTTACAAAAAAAACAGTACACAAATGAGGCCATTCTCTGAACTTGACCTTAGTTGATTTCTTTTTTTAATTTTTATTAAAACCAACCTTTTTTCTTAGTTAACCACTACAACCTACAAAATTTAATATTGATATTTACAAATTATTTACAAATAAATATTTGAATTTATAGAGATACTCAAACTCACTAAGGTCATCTTTTACGGAACAAAAACAAATTCCCCCCCCCCCCCAAAAAATA
>JAQIVZ010000556.1:0-60435 GCA_034700945.1 Arrhopalites spinosus | reverse complement strand
CCTCCCCTGGACCTGGGGCTCTAATGGAGCATGGGGATGTACTAGAGCATGGGGGTCTAATCGAGGAAATACGGTATATACAATTGAAAGATTAATGAGAAAGTGTTATATGGTTCATTGTGTGTTTCATCTGAGGTACAGTTGCTGTAAAATGGCACTTGAGAGAGAGAGAGGGTGTCATCCCCCTTTGGTGTACATTATGTGTTATTTTGTACAATATGTTCAATGAGCTCATTTGTTCCTTGTTTCCTGAGTGGTACACTATGATCTATGTATTTAGCCCCAATATTTTTTGTCTCTCTCTCTCTCTTAAATACTCTTGAGCCGACCCTCTCTTTTCACCTTAACAATTATTGCCCAGACTGGAGCACATGTCCATATCACACACAAAAACTATTTTTACTGCACGGGAGAGAAGACCCTTTTCCATCAATCCCATTTTTAATACTCATCCTACCTATAATGATGATGAACCCAACGGAAATAACAAATTACTCACATGTCTAATTAATTGAGTTGGGCTCATCCATCCATGGCACCTTTGAAAGAGTCTCCCTATTACTTACCTTACTTGTACATTTTATACTTATTTATTGTTGTTCAATTCATTTTTTATAATTCTTTTATTTTTTTGCTCGACATGATATTCTCTGACTTGCATTATTTGTTGGGTAGACCACAAAAACACGACCAATGAATTTGTACTTTTATCTTTTCTAATTATCCATGTACATAATTTAAATTTATTCCAGTTGCACTAGTTATAAAAGGAAAAAATATTTTCCATCCTGTCTTAGAAGCTCCTGTACTTTATATGCATATCTAAATCATCTTAGTCAACATGAATAAATTTGATTAGAATGAAGATAATAATTTTCTTTGTACTTTCTGTAACATTCTATCTGTAGTCTTTAAGTCTCCTTCCATGGTCAATAGATAATTAGAATTTTAAGAAATGAAAAACTCGACACAATTATGAGACACCATTCATTCAAAATAGTTGAAGTGTGTTTTTGTGGAAGTGGGTATTATATTTTGAGACTTGGATGGAATAGTAATAATAAATAAAATTAAGTATTCAGAATGGAAAATGTGAGAATGTCTGGAATAGAGTTTATCTATGTAAAATTTAAGTAGGCAAAAGTTCTTAGTTCCACACTTTTGCCTCAATTGTGTAAAAATACTGCACACATGTAATTTTCATTCTCATCTCTCTCTCTCTTTCTCGTCATCTTCTGTGGTGATCAGTATTAGAAGAGGGAGAGGGAGAGATTATAAATATGTAACTCGTAGTTTGACAAAGTTGAAGGATTAGTTAAATACAGTTGAGTGAACAGAATTTAAGTTTGATTTGATACGATTGTCGCCTCTTCAAAATCATGCACACGCTTCATTCAGTCCAATGACATGACATGACTCAAAACAAGGACCTCCCTCCCCTCCACTCCCTCACATGATATCAGAGTGACATTTACTATGAATATTTTATACGCTACATTCAGATGAATTTATATCCATATAATAAATAAAATGGAGCTTTATTGTACAGGATTATTCTTGGAAGAAGAGTTTCAAGGGGGAAGATATTATAGATTCCTTTGTAAATGGGAAACATTTCCACATTTAATATCTTTCCATTTTCACAAACCTTTTTTTAATACTATGAAATAACACTCTGTGACTGTTTATTCAAACAGAGAAAAGGGCTTTGTTCAATAATGCATGAATTTTACTTGTGGGATTGTAAACTGAAATACTAACTATAATAATATTATTAGTATTTCAGACTATCTCAAAATTTTACTTATTGCTGAATGATGAATATTTTTAGAAAATGAATTTTTCCTTTTGATTTTTAGTGTCACAACGAAGTAGGAGAAGAAGGGATGGAAGGGTGAGACGACAACGAACAACTTTTAGTAATGAACAAACTCTGTCCCTCGAAATGGAGTATCAAAGAGCTGAATACATTTCTAGATCCCGACGATGTGATTTAGCATCAGCTCTCAATCTTACAGAGACTCAGGTATGACAATATAAATATATAAAATAATTCATCAGTCAATGGGCATTAATTTAGTGTAATATCATTTTTCTCTTTTTTTTAATTCCAGATTAAAATTTGGTTCCAAGTAAGTGAGGAATTGGTATAAGAATTATTTGTGAAATCTGAGTGTAAATTTATGATGATTTTTTTTTGTCATGATTGTTCTTTGCCGTAGAATCGTCGAGCTAAAGACAAAAGACTGGAAAAGTCTCAAACCGATCAACACATGCGGCTCCTGTACAATGTCCTGTCCAAATCACAATGAGGGGAGGGGTTGAAAACCTGAGGTCTTGATTAACAACAACAACCTAGAAGAGACAAATTAAAATAAAGGTCAAAATGACAAACAAACTGGTGTAAAATATTTTGATCAGTTTTTTTCAGTTTCTTTTTCTTACCACCACCGCATTGTCCATAGACTTGACACATCCAAACATTACGTTCACAGAACCAACGTCTTTGATAATCATAACCAAGGAGCTTTCCCATTTTCACCTCTTCATTGCACTGAATTTTAATTATAAGAGCATTAAAAATTTGACCAAAATTTTCAGCGTCATTAATTTCATTATCTAGAGAAGACTGTATAATTAATTTACCCGTTCATAGGATGGAATGAATGGCTTGTAGCAAACAGTTCGACGACGATTGCAACATAATTTTTGATAGCATGGATCATTGCAAAGGCCACAACCGCCGCTACATCCTCCAGTTTGACCACAACCCCCGCACATGTTGATTGATTTTTTTTAACACTTGAAAATTTAGAAAGAATTTAGAAAATTTAGAATTTTGAGAGAGCAGAATTAATTGTGGTGCTGACTTTAGGAAGGCTAGAATGTGAATGAGAGGAAAAGATGGAAGATGGTGAAAAACTGATGAGAATCGACCAATCATATTTGATTTTCAATTATTTGAGGAGTTTCACAAAAATGTTTTTTACTTCTTTTCAGTTGCTCCAGTAATTTTCTGAAAAGATTAAACTAAAGTATTTTCTTGTATTTGAATTACATTGCATTGTATTGAGCGACATAAAATGTCAACAGAATTCATATTTCGAGCAATCTTTGCATTTCGTCATTAGTATTTTGGTGAGGATGCGAATGAAGAATTAAATGAGGGAAAATAAATATCTACAACCAGTGACTCACTGGGATTTTATTTATTACAATAATAGTTTGACATAAAAACATAGCAGTCATTTGAGAGTAATAAACAAGTTTGCAGAATCTCGTTTTCTTTGTGTTGTAGACTTGAAAAGCATATAGGCATCAGTACAATTTATAAGCCATATATAGGTATGAAAAAAATTACATCGTAACAAAAAGTAGTATCCTAAAGAAAGATTTTCTGTTCAACAATAATCTCTTACCTTTTTCAGTAATCAGTAAGCTAACAGATTATTTTTTAGAACAATATTGAAAATAAACTACAATCTATCGTTTCTAACGTTTGAGAGAAAATAAAAAAGGTTTCTTATTTTTACAAAGCCTTGATATCTCCATCATTGCATAGTTGCATTTGCATCAAGTTCAAAATATATAGATCGAAATCTGAAAAAAAGTTACAAAAATATAATTAGAAAATAATAATAAATTACTTTACACATTTAATTTTCATGTGGATATTAATTCACTCAATTAACTATTAATTACAAATTGTAATTTACAATAAGTACATATTGTAAATTTAAAAAAATGTGACTCACTTCGATGAATAGGACCAAGTTCTGGACAATTTTTGGATTTGCGGTTTGCTTCGATAGTCTGTAAAACACTTAAAAATATTGGATAATCCATTCCATGATTTCCTTTTAAAATTTGCTGGCAACACTCTGCAAAGTCATCGTCTCGTTTCATATGTGATATCTCACATTTCACCTCTTGGAGGGCTTCTTTTAACTTTGCCCAAATGAAATTGATGTTAGCTCCATTCATCCAGTTGTGATTGATTGATATGGTATCTTCCTATTTTTTGAACACATAAGAAAGTTAAAAAGATAAATTATAAATAGTACACGTTGCATAGTATTTGACAAGGAGCCACAAGTTATATGATACAAAAATCTAAAATAAAGATGTCCGACTTACTAAATTCCACACAACGTGGTGCCAACCGGAGGGTACAAAAATGATTTCCCCAGCATTCTGAATAACTTCATAGTAGTCGACATCTTTAACTCCAGGATTTTTGTAGTCATATTCAATATTATTTGTTTTTGGATTGCGAAACTTGTTTTCTGAACCAGGTGGGTAAATATGCCATCTCTTTGTCCCTATTATGTTTGCCGACCAGCTGAATGAACAGTACAAAGATATTCTTTAACTAAAACATTTAAGGATTAATGTGTATTTTCATTTCAATGTATTTCCACATTAAACAAACCTGAACGAACCGTAGACATCACAATGAAATGGTGTCCTGTAATAAAGAGTGAAAGAAGATTATATTAGGTTATTTAAAAAGTATAGTCATTTCAAGCAAACATATCATGCAAAAAAAATTATTTATAAATTATAATTTTTAAAATTATAATTCCAAATTAAAAATATTTTACCATGTTCCTTTTGGCCCCATATAACAAAAGATAAAGTCATCATCATCATCGAAAATTCCCCAAACTTCATTCAGCCAGTCTGATCGAAAAAAGGAGGGGGTATTGTATGCAGTATAATGAGTCGAATCTCTAATGATGTGCCAATCCTTTAGTGATGAAAAATAATTTAAATGATAAATAATACTTCATGTCCCATAGTCCATGTATTGTCCTGTATTATATTATATTGTGATTTCATACCTTTAAATATAAAAGCTTCATTGAATCAGGATACCCTAAAAAATAATAAATAATAAAATACATAAGTACAAGAGCTACTGAATTAATAATAGGAAGATGATGAATAAATATTGATTACCTTGGTCGATGTAAGATTTCCAATAATTTAGAAACTCCGAAATGGTCATTGATTTATCAGATTTATCTTTATCTAAGAACAATAAATATAGATGAGTACATTAACTTATAATTTGCTTGGACACGTTGCTTTAAGAAAAGCAAATTTCACGTTTTTTACACCAATCCCTGTAAGTATTGAGCTAACGTACAAAGATGTTTATTATAAAATAGTTCATACCATCGGACTGAGATTGCAATTTATAGGCAAATCCTTGCGTAAACTCGGGTGTAAACTTATCACATTCCACAACATCAACTGTACAATTTCCTGTAGACAATAAAAATAAATGTAAAGTGAACTTTAAAATTTTCAAAGTAACGTCAAGTTGACAATATGATTTACAAGGAGAAGAACAGAAAGAACATGGGGTTTTTTATACACGTAAGTAACAGTACAGATATACTTTAAGTACCCACCATAAATTCTTTCAATTGCCTCAAAGTTAATTGTGGGATTCTCGGACGATTTGTCAATCCAGTCATTTCTTGAATTCCATTTGTCGGTAATGGAACTGGTAAATATGCAAGGACGGTTTTCAATCAAAAAGTTTTCATAAAAGAAGCTGTAGCCTGTTGTAACAAAAGATATCAAGTGAATATTATTTATTGTCAATCCATGAAATTATATAGCATGTCATGAAATAAAAACTTACCTATACTGTTTGCGTCTAATACGGTAAAAGGCTCCAGGTTTTTAATGATTCTCTGTTTATTTTGGTTTTGATTGTTCTTCTTCAATTGAGAATCGAAGCGGACGAATACATTATTCGTCAATTCGAGAGGTTCTGCCATGTTGGTCTTAATCTATTCTACATAAATTATTAGTAATTTTAGGCCCAGTAAAAATGAATATTAAAGCCGACAAACACTTTTAAATCCCAAATTCGAATTGATCTTCTTCTGTCATTCTGTCAGAGTCAAGTTAAATTACGAAGAATGAACCATGACAAAGACACACTGAATTTTAACGTGGTTAGTGGATGTTATTGGGTGGATACTCTTTTATATTTATTTTTTGTACTTTAGTATGTACATGCATGATTATAATGATGTACATTTTTTAAGCGTTATTGTGTTGTTCAATGGCAAAGAAGAGGCAGTATACAAATCTTTTTTTTGATTGTCATTTGCCATTTTTTTGACTCCGGGTTTTTCGGATACCCGAAGAATTAAGGCCATCATCAAATCAACAATACAAATTCACAGTAAGGAGTACTTTTATCCATTCATTACAAACATTTTGGAATAATAATTTATCCATTTCGCTAGAATATTTCAACGTTTTCAGTCTGTTTTGTTTTTTTTTTAAAATATGATCCTATTTGTCTAGTATGTACGACATTAATATTTAAATCTCATCTTTACAGAAAAATAAAGGAAAAAATGTCAGCAGAACCAAAGACGAAAATTGACTTGGGTCTTCTAGAGGAAGATGATGAGTTTGAAGAATTTCCAGCAGAAAGTAAGTTGTTTTTAGAATATTTTTTTTGTACTGAAAGAAAATCTACAAACATTTTCCTGATTTATGATTTGACATGTGTGTGCTCATTTATTATTTATTCTTAGGTTGGACTGGAAATGCTGAAGAAGAGGAAGATATTAAAGTTTGGGAAGATAATTGGGATGATGACAATATAGAAGATGATTTCGGCAAACAATTGCGGTAATTTAAATACTATTAATTGTATATTAATTGCATTTTTGAATCATAATTTATGATGACTATTATGCTTTTCTTGTGTCATTACTTAATTTATTATTAATTTATCATTAACTTTTTGTGTACAGGGAAGAGTTGATTAAACAAGGAAAGTTGCCGACAGAGTCTCAACCTCAAGAACAACAGAATGAGTAGAAGTAAATCTGTATTATTTCATTGTCAATTTAGGATAAATAATCATAATGTACAAGTATGTATGGAGAAAAAAACAATTGTTTAATAATCTTTTTTTATTTCGTATAAATAAGAATACATCAAAAAATTACAATGCTGAATAAAGATAATTTTTAAATATCTACAAAATTTTTATCATTTGGTACTTGATGATTTTTAATTAAATTCTCCGGTTCACAAACAAAACACCTATTTCGGGGTATGGAGAGAAGGGACATAAGCACATCTGGGGAGAAGGGAAGTCACGTTACTTACATGCACTTCCGGCCGTGTCCGCAGAATTTCGTAATCAAAGTTAAAACTATGTACAAAAAAAACTATTTTAGGGGAAAAAAACATCGGCTCAAGTTCCTAGCCTAGTCATTCATATATGTACCACATATTAGAATCATAGTTCACGAAGCTTGGCAACAGGGACACTTATAAATATAAATTTAACATTTATCAGTAATAATAATCATTTATAAAAAATTAACAAGTTTGACCATGAGAATATGAATGTTTAATACTTCACATCGCTTTTTGTTATCTTCGTGTCGTCTGTGCTGCGTTTATGTGTGTAGAAATTCTGTTTTAGCCTTCCAGTCTTCAACTGGTGCTCCTCCACTCCACTTCAATCTTTGTCGGCGTCTCTGTCAGAAAATAACTTTAAATATGTGTGATTGTTCCAAGAAACGAGTGTGCATTGTTGGCTCCGGAAACTGGTAAAATCCTCAATTCCTTCATCTTCATAAATAATTAAATAACTTTATACTTTTTATTTACATAATTTCATACTTTAATTTTTACAACTCTCATTGTAACTAAAGGGGTTCAGCAATTGCAAAAATTGTGGGTGTCAACGCCAAGAAATATTCAGATGTTTTTGAAGAGGAAGTCCGAATGTATGTTTTTGAAGAGTTGGTCAATGGCAGAAAATTGACCGAAATCATTAATGAAGATCATGAGAATGTTAAATACTTGCCAGGCCATCAACTGCCTCCCAATGTGGTAAGTCAATTTTTTTCTAAATGTAGTAGATAAAAGTGCATGTTATATCATGCTTGTAATACTCATTTGACATACTGTTTCATAGTATATTATGTTTATTTAAAACATGAGATAACAAAACCATGATTCGTTTGTCTGCACTTATAGTGATATACTTAAGTTTGACGGTCATAGTAAGTGTATGAGTTGTTTACTTACTAGAACAACATGTCAAGACAAGCATCAGAAAAACAAAATTTATTTTACGTTTAAATTTTATTGGACATTTTTTATGCAATACATGAATGTCCAATATTCCTTACATAATACAACTCTTTTAGTTTGATATTTTTATCATTATATTTGATTATATGGCTACTTTTTCTTGTTTCACAGGTGGCCGTACCCAATGTGGTTGAGGCAGCAAAAGATGCTGACATCCTTATTTTTGTGATTCCTCATCAATTTGTCAAGAATACGTGTCAACCACTCGTGGGGAAATTAAAGCCTGGAGCTTTCGGAGTTTCACTCATCAAGGTACATAGGAGCTAGTATGATGATGATTATATTTAATTTCTATATCACCCTTCATTGAAGGGTCTTCAATAAAATCAAAATATACTTATCAGCAATTACTATATCTCAGGGGTTCGATATAGCCGAAGGTGGAGGGATAGACTTGATTTCCCACATTATTACTCGTCTCCTGTCAATTCCATGCAATGTTTTGATGGGTGCTAACTTAGCTAATGAAAGTGAGTGTACTTTAACTTATATTGGTGTCGAATGACACAAATTATGTGTAATACCATTCATGACTATTTTTAATTGAGTATAATTGATTAATTACCATTTTGTTTTTGTTCATATGTCAATATAGTTGCTTTAGAAAAATTCAGTGAAACTACTATAGGTATGTATGCTTTAGCTCATTTGTCAAATAGCAACATTTTGTTATGATTTTATTTTTATTATTCAAGTATTATTATTTTTATCATTTTCATTCATACGACTTTTACAGGGACTCATGATGCCGCTCAGGGCCAAGTACTGCACAAACTTTTTCAAACAAGCTTCTTCCGAGTCGTTGTTGTTCAGGATGTTGAGACAGTGGAAATTTGCGGAGCATTAAAGGTTAAACATTATGTTAAATCAATATCAAAAACTATTCTTTACACAGAACCTGTCAACTATTTTTCAATTTTCCTTTTGTCGGTTGTAGAATATTGTGGCTGTCGGAGCAGGATTCGTTGACGGATTAGAGTATGGGGATAATACTAAGGCGGCGGTGCTAAGGTAAAATGTAATGATTTACCGTTGAATTACTTTTTGCCTTTTGAAACAAATTTGAATGTAAAAATGATTGTTTCATACATACAATTTAGATTGGGCCTAATGGAGATGGTTAGATTTGCTCAGGTAATGGTCATTCTTCATATCCTACCATTTTTTCAAAATTCTAAGATTAATTATCACTCTGTTTTATACAATATATATTTTATTTATTTAAAAAACAGGAATTTTATGGAAATAACAAGTTGTCTACGTTTATGGAAAGTTGTGGTGTTGCTGATTTAATTACAACATGTTATGGTGGCAGAAATAGACGAGTGTCGGAAGCTCATGTGAGGACGGGCAAGGTACACCTCATATTTTTAGTGTTACAACCTAATGCGAAATTGTGGAGTACATACTGGATAACTCAATTAAATAATTAAAAATCTATTCAATTTACAGTCGTTTGCGGTTTTAGAAGTAGAAATGCTAAATGGGCAACAGTTGCAGGGGCCTATGACAGCTGCTGAAGTTTATCACATGTTGAAAGTTCGAGGACTTACGGAAAAGTAATGAGAATAGTTTTTCATACAATAGTGACGTACTTATAAGATTGGACAAATTTATATACGAATTGTATATAATATTTAATCTCGTTGTATGTACTAATCATGCTTAATTTTTTTCTGCTTCTTTTTAGATTTCCATTATTCACTGCCGTTCATAGGATTTGTGTTGGGGAGTTGAAGCCAGCGGATTTGATCGACTGTATTAGGAATCATCCTGAGCACACGTAATTTTATTACTTTATTTTCATGACTTGATATTCATATAAAATGTCCAGAAAAATAATTTAATAGTCATTGAGCAAGAACCTTGGCATTGTATAATAAGTACAATTGGGCCGAATCATAGTCACCTAGTATTACTTGTTAATATGTATACTTATTACTAATAACTGTAAATCAGTCGCACACATGTAGAATAGTGTTACAACAGCACCATATTTTAAATGTACCTATATATGTACACAGTACCTAATGCATTTATAGTTGCAAGGCCATCATTAGGAGAGGATGACGTACCTGGTGAAACTTAAAATATTAATCATAGTCATGACCATGTACCTTATACCTAATGCTTTCGAAAGAAGTTGCAGTATTTGTAATATATACGATGTATAATTTAAAGAAAAATTGAACATGTATTTTTCATTCTATAGAATGGTAAATGTTATAAAGCAAAAACAGTAGGAGAATGTTGCTACATTTTAATATAACGTGAGTAAATCAAAACGTGTGCAGTATGTACAGTAGCATATACATACGAATATTTTTTTTGCTTCTCTGTGAATGCATTGCATTCATTTGATATGTAATATTTAACATGCTTTCAATATGTCTTTCTCAATCAGCAACTACAATTAGTTGAGGTCAGAACATTACTTAGTTTCAGCTTACAACTTAAATACTAGACAAATTAGTAAATTACATATTGTTAAAATAGTTTTGAGTTTTTTAGTCGTCTTGTTGTCATTAAGAAAAGTTTCATTTGAAAATATTATAGTACACATAGATTTTTGTTTTGAAATTTTTTTCGTATGCAGTTTTATACTTATTTTGCGACATTAGATTTTTTATAGTGCTGACTGATTTTGTAGGAATTTGATGTGAAATAGTAAATGCTTGATATTAATTTGCTTTCTTGATTTTTGTAGATCGTCATCCATAAATAAATCATCATTGTAAAGACGGAAGGAATACCATTAACCTTTCCGTATTTACTCTATACTCCACGTCTACGCTACAAGAATATTATAAGAATTAATATTTTGTATAAGCTGAGCTCGTGTGAAAAAAAATTGAATAGGGTAATCCCACCGAGTGACTTATTGTGCAATTAAAAATAATTTTATGTCAAGTCCCTTGTAATCTACTCTAAAATATCAAAGGTCTATAATGTAGTGTCTATAATATAGTTTATAGTGAGATCACCGAGGATGAAATTAGTCATCCATGATACCAAAGAAATGAAATTGTTTCTTTGTTAAAGTTGTTGTTTTCGTCGACGCACTGTCGTTGTTGTCACAAATGAGATAAAAATATTTTTGTTTTGGAGTGTCTAATTTACGTTCTGCCTATCCAATTAAATATAAATTTTCAAGGGGGTACATTTTCTATATATATACAAACCCATGTACCTTCTAAACTAATGTAGGGGGTATTAAGCTGGTCAATGATCAGGAGAAAATTGTCCACATTCAAGAAGACTACACTTGTTGAACTTTAACTTTCAAAAATAGCTAAGTATATTTAAATATAATATTTCTGTCCAAATTGTCCTACATTTGCTTGTCACAAATATATGATTTTTTTTGCTTCATACTAATATTTAACGTATATTATTACGTAGTTTTGCACGCACAAAATTGATCACTTTCATCGTTCCTTAAGTGCACTCTTACTCTTTAATATAATTATTATACCAAAATGTTGTTATCATACAATTCCAGTAGCATTTATGATGTCTTGATTAATGGTATATGTTGATAGTGATAAAATTTAGTATGCTTTCATGAAAAAATATATTATGATTTATGTTAATTCAAAATAATTGAAAATGCAAAACTTTGTAATCAACTACCAGAATTAACAAGCTTGAGTGTTGATTTTAGACATAGTCAAAGTGCATTAAAATTTTATTTGATTAGTTTTAGTGTAACTAATAGTGTGTTATGTAGATGAAATGCAATAAATTCATTTTCTACATGGTATATTAATTATTCATGATAATCGTTTTTTATTATAAAAATTTCTTAGTTCACTACAAAAAAAAATGTTTAGCACTCAAAGTTACAATTTCATGTTATGTGTTATTTGTTTGTTTGTGGAACAATGTTTACTGTAATATATATTTTTTGGAAAAGGAATTAGTTTTTATTCATTTAGTAATTTATTTAAGTGCTACAGGGCATATTCAAAGTGAAATATTCAGTGTCACTTTGTGAATATGAAATAGAATCTGTTTCTCTTTAATCTCGAAATAATTACTTATAAGAGGAACGGATGCTCATTTAATTTCTAATTCAAGTGACATGCAATCAGCTCAAAGTTGTCAATGTCTAAAATTAACATGTTTTACTTCCACATTGCGTATCAGCAAAATCTCGATCATAAATTTGACGACAACTAAAATAATGTGTAGTTGTCAATGAATAATTTAATGTTTGTTGCATAATTGCAGACGACAAAAAACCATCATGTTTAACTCACATCTTTAGGTTAGTACAAAATACATTTAGCTACACATCCTACTCTCCTTGTACAGGGGGATTCATCAAATGTACTTGTGGTGTATACTATTGTATTTGTAGTGTAGTTTGGATTTCCTAATCATTTTTAATACTTCTTTTGGATATTATTGGGCATCCTCTTTCTGTATTACCTAACGTGTCATACCTATTAACTTTAAAAAAATATTTTCAACAACAAAGAAAAGTCTACACAATTTAAAGTGTTCTTTAATGATTACTATTCTATTGTTTCTTTCACAGGATTCGATGAAAAGGTT
Organism: Arrhopalites spinosus; assembly: GCA_034700945.1. NCBI lineage: Eukaryota > Metazoa > Arthropoda > Collembola > Symphypleona > Arrhopalitidae > Arrhopalites > Arrhopalites spinosus. The sequence goes on along the minus strand of JAQIVZ010000556.1, from coordinate 47,724 downwards.
AATAGAAAAAGAAGAAGAAGTATTACTAAATTCTCTACACATACTTTCTCCTATCGACTTTCCCTACCAGAAAAAAAGAATTTAATTGTCATAATACTTTTAATGCACCCATTTGGTAAATGAACAAAATTTCATTAGCAATAAAAATTCTCTCGCTCTTAAAACGTTGAAATATTTTTCCTTTATCCTCTCTAATCCTTTAATAATAATATATCTTTTTTTAATGAACTTTCTCTATTGACTTTCTCTCTAAGATCTATCCACCCTACTGTTTATTACCTGATTGATTGACTATTTGGCTATATCTTTTTTAATAACAAAAAATATTTGCTTAAATTTATTTTATGTATTATAGTTATAAGGAATGTAGTATGATTTTTTTAAACATGATTAATATCATCCTCTCCTATCCCTTCCTCTGGCTTAGTAATCTCATCTGTGGTGTGAGGTAGTGGAAAGTTTGTCTCTTCATCAACATAATTGTCATTCTGAAAATGATAGGAAATTCCTTGTTGAAGAGTCTCCATGCTCTCATTGGCGGAACTATCTTCCTCTTGTAGTCGACGACTTGACACGTTTCCACTCAATTTGGTAGCTGAATTGGATTTTTTGGCCTCATCATCCCCTCGACTATTCTCATTCGTATGACGAAAAGTACAGAAACGACGAACATTGACGAGAATGGGACTATTTGGAAGTGAACTGATTCTATCCATACGAAAATTCCTGGCTATTCTACTACTACTACTAGTACTACTCCGATGTCCACTATTTCCACTTGCTCGTAGTAATAAAGGGGACCCAGGAAGTTCTTCTTGGTCTTGAATGACAGTAGTTTTATCTTCATGGTCGTAGTTGACATTAATAAATTCTCTTGTTGGATTGAGGTCTCTCATCCTTCTCAAGTCTATTTCGGATGCATTCAAATTCTCAAAAATATTCCCATCACTCGTCATCTTTTTTTTAGTTCGGCTACTCAAACAAGAAGTCAAATTGCCCTTTTTTGGAGAGGATGAGAAAGTACGGGGTAGTGTCATTTGTTGTTGAAAGAAAATATTATTCACATGATCTTGATTATTTTGACTCTCACTATTCGCACTATGAATCATTCTTTGTGACTGACTTGATGGATGCCCTCCCAAGGATCCGTGATGATGAGGAGTAGAGTGAGCACTAGTAAAATTTCTAAAAGTTGGGTCTACTGATGTAATTGTTGGACTGTAATTTAAATAAATAAATATTTAAAACAAACAAATGACTATGATTTCTATCATTTATTTATTTGTCAACTCACCTAAAGGGATGGGCACTAATAATTGGAATGGTTGGATGATTATTATTATTGTGAATATTCTCCATATTCGGTAAACCAGCAAACGTGACATGATGAGATGATTGTTTATGATGTGGGGGTGGAATGGCCACAAAATTTGCTACTGATCCAGACGTTGGTATATTAATTGTATTCGAATTTACTCGTAATATTTGTAAATCATCTGCTGGGGAATATGGAGGGGGTGGTCCCCAAGCTATTGGCATCATTGGGCCTGACATTGACATGGGCATGGAACCGAGAGACCGTTCCCTGAAGAAAAAAAGGAATGCAAAATAACTTCATTTTATTTTTTTCGCTAGTAATTTGATATTTTAAAAGTAGAATAACTTGAGGCGAGATATATACTTTACGGCTTCAACTATTGTATTAAATTTTATTTAATTTTGGTAAAAGGTTAAGATAAAAAAAATAGTTTTGGATGTTTTGTCTTATTTCATGTCCTACTTGTATCATTTTACATGGAGTCGTAATTTTTCTAGATTAAATTACAGGAGAAAGTGTTTTGAATTGATTAAAATAAGGTACCTGGATAGACAAGCTATAAAGTCTTCACTCCAATCCCTAAAATTTAAGAAATAATTTCCATCAATTGTTCTTTCACTCTACATCACTTATCATAATTAATTTTGTTTTGAATCAACTTACGAATTAATGCGACGTATCCGTGACCAGTAAGCCTTTTTCCTCTCATGTCTATATACAAAAGAAATATGAATATTATAACATTTTACATTTTATTCCTCCTCTGGGTATTTTTACCCCACAAAAATTCCCGCAACGTCATGACCCACAAAATAAAATTAAAAATATAACCCAAATATTTTCTAATGTTAAAGCTAAGATTAAAGTTAAGCTTAATGTATGTACATACCTAATTAATTGGTAGAGAAGCATGCACAGAAATATTGAGAGGAGCACTGCCACGACAGAAATAGCGAAGACAGCTCTCAACGCTAAATAAATTATTATAATAATTTATTCATACATATTTGACTTGAAGGGATACTACAAGATTTAATAGAGGATAAAAGAATAGGCAAAAACCTGAGTAGAGAATTCCATGAATCACATCGCAGTCAGTATTCTCAAAGACGTAATGAACAGCTGTGAGAGAATAAAAAAGGACATTTTTCTTGACAACCCGTCAATGAAAGAAAATATTGAGATAATCTTTTACATTTATTATAAAATTATAATAGAGAAAGCATCTTACGTTCAAAGTCATTTCCAATACTGTCAATGCTGAGACTATGAGCGAGACCTAAGAGAGAAATTATTTTTAAATAGGCAATGTCATGAGTTGAAAAGGGTCAGAGGTCACTTACATGTACAAGTTGGGTTGGGTTTGGCATTGTAAACACACTCCCTCAAAGTTTGGAGGCGATTCATATGAATTAAACTGGTTGTAATTGTTATGACGGAGGACAGAGCAGCACTCACCAATGACCAACAAGCTGTGATTCGGAGCTTTTGGTTCCGAAAAAAATTGAATAAAAAATTAATTTATAGTCCAAGTTTTAAGCAGAGCATGGAAATAATTAAAATCCTAATTAGACTCACAAGTATGATATTGCGGTTTCTTTTGCATGAGAATGCAATTGTTGAGACTCCGCAAATGGAAAGCTATTAAACGATGAATTAATTTGTAATTAGTCCTGGGCTAACACATTTTTTTGTGATGGAGAATAAATTAAATTAAATTAATAAAAGTACCAAAATAGCCGGAATATATGTGGGGACTGTTTCAAAGTAGTATATGGACGTTGTGTAATATCGAAAAAGAGCCTATAAAAGTATTAAAAAAATTTTAATTGATGTCTATAAAAGTGTAAAATGGGATTAAGACTTAATCATTAAGTTACAAATTAAATTACCGCAACCACAAGAAAGATTCCAGCGAGAATTGTTGCAGCTGACCCACAGACAGTACACAACAAACAATATTTTGTCCACAAAGACGAACGAGTGGACGAGACTGAAAAGAATCTCCAACGGTGATGCGGATGATGATGACGATTGAGAACCACAGAAAAAACACTGGACAAGTCTCCCCCTCCTCCATTCTGATTCTCTCGAGACGACGACGTGGCCATCGTGACCTCAGATTTCGAAGTAAATTTGGAAGGTCACACAATTTTAAGAGTGACTATACAATTGACAATAATTTCGAGCCTGAGTAAAATGAAACTTGTTTGACTTGACTCTTCTTTGGCACTAGAGTATTTTATTTTAATTGGGATTAAAGTTCATTGTAAGTTTTAGTGGCCACACTACAGACAGAGATGGTCAATGGTCATCTCTCCTGGAGATTCTTCTCGCACACATTGAGACCGTACAATGAATAATACTATGGGTGATGGTACTCCCAAATGATTTTCCAAGAGAGAAATCTTGAAATATACAGGGCCAATTAAGGAGAAAGATGTTAAAGATTTCAAGAGAAAGAAGATTGGAATCTCTCAAGGAGAGAGAGAGATAGAGAGAGAGGAACAGCTTGAGAATAACCCCAAATGACTATTTGTACATTGTGAATTGATGTTTTTTTTGCTTTCGGTGTTTACACACAAAAGCAGTAGGAGGAAAGTAATTCCTATTCAGATGACTTTATCCCCCATTCTCTCTCTCTCTCTCAGCTAATGTCACCAACACAAGCGCCATGCTTTTTTTATCGATCTCAAAAATCTTCCATCTCGATGCCCGAACTCGGTCCCCTTCGGATCCATTTGAGCTCCAGTACGAAAGCTATGCCATTCTTGTACTGTGTAGTACATGCATAATATTTTCTCTCTCACTTTCTCCCATCATCTCTCCACTCATCTTCATTCCTCCCTCGACCCTCCTTTTCAGCCCTCCACCATAAAACAGTCCCCCTATACCATCACTAACATATGTACTCATTCTATTCTATGCACTGACGGCAGACAACAACCAAATTAATTTTTTAAAATAAAGGAAAAGTTTTAAGTTAGAGATTGATCATTATCATGACTTTTTTTATTGAGGTATAATTAATTTGCTTCAAACTATTAACACATACATTTTTAATTTAGATTATGAACAAAATTATTTACATGTTTTTTTTGTTGAAATAATTTAAGTCTACATGTTGAGTAATGTGTACTTTTAAATTGTCTGAAGAGACATTAGAAAGATTCTTGTGAGAGATTAGAATGACACAAAGGGTTACGGGTAGGGATGGGGCCTTTGAGGAAGATGAGCCAAAAAATGGTGAATAGTATGATGATGATGAGTAAAAGGAGAAGAAGCTGAAGAATCAGAATTAGAAGGGCTCCTATTGTCAGTTTCATAAATTGATAATTGTGGGTCACCTCCACCCAATGAAAAAGTTTCATTGTCATCTTTCCCCGTCACCTCCTCCAAGGGTCGATTCGATGATTCCTTGATGGGGGAACTACTCCTTTTCTTGATGTAATTGAAACAACAACTTCTAAATTGTCTTGACCCACAAACAGCACTACAGTCCCTTCCGCAAGCATTACATCCTAGACTATCAATCGTGAACTCTGACCTCACTTGCTCTCCGAGTATCAAAATAACTACGGAACAATTCATTTTTTAATCCCATTTCAATTAAATTTTTTTAAAAAATAATGATAAAATTTCTATCTTCACTTACCAGCGATTAATATCCAGGAATATCCCACGAATGATTTCATGATGGGACAAATGAACAAATTAAAGTTTTTATAAAAACAAAAAACTTTGTATAAAAATCAAGAGATCAAAAAAAAATATTTTTGTCCACTACTTTTTTAGTTTTTTTCCTAAAATGTTGACTGGGGGGAAATAAGAGAGATTCCCCAAAAAATTGGATAACCCTGTCAATTATGAAATGATTCATTTTGGGAACCAGTCACTTGTTTTTATATCATGTCAAAAAAGGGGGAGGAGAAATCTAAGGCCTTTGTAGAACCCAATCAAATTACAAGCAATTGTAAGTATTCTGTCAAGGTGATAATTTCTAGTGGGTTGAGAAAGAAAAAAATTATCTTTGGTGACAAAACAAAAATTAATCCATTTTTTCATTACTTTCACCCTACACAAGTTTTCACTTTGACTCATGTCAATTTTCTTTTTTTGACAAATCTTCAATCACAGATAATGTACATTCATAAGCCATGTCTTCCGGGTAAAACGAGGATAGATTTCAAGACGAGAATAACAACAACTTTAGAAAATTAACTACTCTAAATTCGTGTGCGCTCATTAATATTAAAAAAAGGTTTTCTTCATCCCACCACACATTTTTTAAGTAATGCGTACTGATTCTTTTCAAAAAGAATTAAATAATGTGACAATTCTCTGTGTAAAAAAACTGTAGAAGCAATTCTATACTGTAAGTCATTCTCTTTTTATTTTTCTTCCCCCAATTCAATATTTTTAATAAGAAACGTTGATTAAATTGGAAAATGTTTTACATCAAAAAATCTTTTCTCTTATAATGTATCTCACAATGTTTTTTAAAACCATTCTCATACTTTTTAACATACATACACAAGAGTAAAAGTACATTGAAATTTCCTATACAAATATCCACATGATTCAAAAATATGTTGTAATATAAATATTTAATTTAATCATATTTTGAGTTTACACATTTTGTCTCACTACTTTTTTATCGTTCACTTTCTTTTCTCCACGTTCAATTCAGTTACTTAAAATGTATTGAATATTAAGGCGAAGAGACAACAGTTTTTTTTGTACAAACATTCGAATAGATGACAACAACAAAAAAAGAGGAAAAGATGAGCACTTTTGATGTACAACAATTAGTCATGTTGGATTTATAATGTAAAAAAATGTGATTTACAACTAGAGACAATTTTTCTGAAACAAAATAAATTTGTTAATATTACACAACATTGTTTTTTTTTATGTCCTAAAATACATATGTACGTTTTTCATCTACTGCTCGACTCTGACAAGAATAAATCTATCTTAATAGTAATTACAATTAGAACAATTTAAATTTTCAAACATTCTTCCACTTTTAATCTCTCTCTCTCCTCTCTAGATTTATTCTGTGAGTTGTTTCAGCATTCAACCATCTGACAAAGTACATAAACATATAGAAATATAATATAAAGTCCAGCACCATTGTTTATAGACGACGTATGTATTTAATGTGTACACACATGTAGCACTTTATGCTCTTTTTACATGTAAATTTTAATCGATAAATTAAGCATTAAAAACAACCAACTAATATCACTCATTGGCTCGCTTTATAAATGATTATGTGTAACATGCTTAATCATATTTAACAACAAGGACATTTCTACATTAAATATATTATAGGCTGAGTAACAATTAAAAACAAGTTGGAATTTTAATTAAGTCATACGTCCTTACCGGACATATTTACCTATACTGCATCACTTTAACATTCATACCTACAGTAAATGTAATAATTTAAACAATTTAGATGTTTAAAAACATCACATATTATTTAATAAATTAATTTTTTCATTTTATATTTAATCGTGATAAAAATTTATACCAATTCAGAACGGTTTCATTAAATAATTTGTTTTTTTTCTTCATACAATTAATAGTTAATTTTAAACATCTTACACTAAACAAATTATTGTTCCTTTGATGTTCTAAATTGGTCTATGGTAGAGTATGATACGGTCCAGCACCGACAGTACATTACATGATTATACATGTTTAAATTAGTTGTTGTATTTACATACATTAACAAATTGTATAGTTTCATTACGACATTATTTTTCATCAAAAAAAAAAAGTTTTATAATTAACGCTATACAATTTCAAGTAAAATAAGTTGATACAAAATATAGCCCACTGTTTCCAACAGTTTAAATTTACAAATTCAACAATATTCTCCTACTTTTCTTTACATTTCATGACTTCAATTCTTATACATTATGCAATCGACTTTGGCCATGAATAAATTAAATTAAAACAGGCAAGTTTGTCCACGCTGTACACATCTTTTAAATTATATTTTCTCAAGAAAACATAATGTAAATAAATAAATAATTTTTTCCATTCTGAAAACACACAGTCGCACGTCTATTTTTCATCCTCTCCCTCTTAGTCATCTTTCCTATTTTAATCCTTCCCTGGAAGGAAGAGCCCTAACAAAAATCAACTAAAAATGTCAGACTTATCTTTATTCCATGGTATATACAATTATATATGCTTTGGATCATGGCATATATTATTATTAGGTATTACTTCACCACAATAGAAATACTCTGGAATTTATGTTTTCATGATTGAAAACTGGATTTTTTTAGTACAAATAATAAAAATTGCATTTTCCCATAAGGCTCAGTAGATCATTGTGCAAAGAGGTAATACATTTAGCATATTCCTCTAGCATAAATGAGATATGCAATAATTTTAGCTCGAGTTAAATTATTTAGCTATATAGTATATATTTAAATACATTGTTGTAGGGACATCACTTAACATCTTTTTTGACATGTTTGCCAAGTAAAATAAAAAATAATAACAATCAACCTCTAAATTTAGAGACACATAATTATTTGAACTGAATAAATCATCCGTTGATGAATGAATTATGGTAAATTTTTTAGTTTTCACATTGTTTCCTTTTTTTTGTGGAATCCCATGACACACACAAATGCTTCTGTACAAGAACTTTCTATATACCCAAAGATAGTATTGGCACTTGTAGGATTTTAATTTATTCTTACTGCTAAGCAACAACCACCATAGTTAGGTCCAAGTTTTGCTCATAAAATAATAATAATTAGCTGGCAATTAATTAATTCTAGATTTTGCTTTCTTTCTCCTTAAATATGTAATGTTCGTTGATATAATATGTCATAGAATTCTCAATTCAGAATTGTGAATTCTTGACAAAATTTCACAAAATTTCCAATAAAAATTAAGGACAAGTGAGCGCCGACTTGAAATATCATGAGACAACAACACTTTGTACAAATTTTGTCACTATTAAAAAGTAAAATAATTTATAAAACCAATATATTCATATAAAATATGTACCTGTGAACTTGTGTTGGTGTTTTTTTTAAAAAAAAGACATTTTTAAACAAATAATAAAGGCTACACATAATATTAACTTTTTGAAATCCTTTTCTATAAAATTAATAGTTAATTAATAAAACTTTTTGGACTGAGAATCTTTACTATTTTTGTAGTAAGTGTAGCCAGCCAGAAGAATGATTTGGAAAATGCCCATAGCTAGGAACATGGTAGTGGAAACACAGCTAACGGTTGGACAGGATGCAGGTCCACCAGCTGGATTTGTTGGCATAGAATGAAGTCTTTGAGACACCAGATTGACATCTCGCTTAACTATGTTGATTCCATCTTTGAGCTATACAAAATTAAAAATAATTAAAATTAATTAAAATGATTATTCATTCAGGTATGTAGCACGATTACGGAATGGCTTTGAATACTTAATTAATTCCAAGCTATTACTTACCTCATTGACGGATCCAGAGATGTCAACATTACCATAGCTTGCTGGTCGACTATTGGCTTGATCTTGCTTGCTACTGAGTGAGACTAACAAATTTCTAGAAAGTAAAATAAAAATAAATTAATAAATTAATTAAAAACTATACCACCACATTATAACTTGGGAAAATAAATATTAAAAGCCATACTTAATTTCACGAGTTGAAGCGACAAGTTCCCGACTGGCCGCTAAAATATTTTCTACTTCATGTCTCTGTATTGTACTTGCTACTACTTGTTGTTGAATTGGAACTTGACCTAAAAGTTAAATTACAAAACACATAATTATTAATTCATTTCTAATTAGTTAAGTTTGTATGTATATCATATTCCAGTCCATAAAAAATATAAACTTTTGTCCTTTTTACCTGCTACTGCTGGAGGAGGCTGCTGATGAATAAATTGAGCCGCTTGTTGCATGTTGTTAATTAATGAATTTGTATTCTCTTGCCTTCCAACAATTTCATCCAGTTTACGAGTGATACCTTGAATCATACCACGGACCTCTGATTGACCTTGAAAGATTTGACGAAGCTCACGAATTTGTTCTTCTTCAAACCAATCGTCTTCATTTTCTTTATCCTTTTGTGCCTCTGGATGTTCCTTAATGTATCTAAATCATAAAACACAGTTTAAGTTGTGGTTCCAGCTAAAAAACCTACATGTACAATGTGAAATAGAAACATACTCCTCTTTCTTTTTGGCCAACTCCTGTTGATAATTTTGAAATTCTTGCTCAAATTTTTGATGCTCCGCATTCGGGACTCCAGAGTCCCCAGTTAGACCAGGTTGATCAACAGTTAGACTCCATGTCATGAATTTTTGAACGTCGTGATCGTCTGTAAATGAATAATTCTCTTAGTTTTGGAATATTTAAGAGTACACAATAATTATAATATTATGCATATAGATTCATTAAATACCGGCAAGGCCTCCAGTGGCTGCTGACACTCCAAAATATCCCTTGGCTATAAAGAACAAAATTTATTTAGTTGACTGAGCAGATGTATTTATTTATTTATGCAAGTCATAAATAAAATTAAAAAGACTTTACCTGGTAAAAAGACATTCTCGGCACGGAGACATAATTCAAAGTCATTTTCATTGTTGCTCATTCCGTTATTAAACATGATCTGTTTTTAAAAATTCCCATTATTAAATTTTAAAATATTTTACTTTCCTTAATTTTTCGAGTGTTTATTTAAGTTAACGTTTGCAAAACTCACCAACAAGATATTCCTGTAGTATTGAATCTTGGCCCTCACTGGGAATGGCTTGTTACGGAAATCTCGGAGACAGCCCGCTAGTTGTTGTGTAGACCCGTCACTTAAAAAAAAATTAAACAATTAGTTGAAATATTAAAAATAACGTCATAAACTTTTATGTATATTTTAGCAAGGAATCAAAATATTGAGACAGTTTAGTAACTAATATAATTTTATTACACATGGAACCATAAAATTAGGTGAATAAAAAAAACAAACTATGGCTAGGGATTATTTGATACAAGATAAAGCAATGATAAACGGCTAAACACTTATAATCGTTCAAACTCAAGGTAAACTTGTAAACTTGGAATATTTTTCCAGCGTGGCAAATAATTTTATTGACAAAACCATAAAACTTACTTTTGGTGATCATATTGTTTGGTTCCATCGTTGACCATTGCCTATGTAAATTTCAATACATACAAATGTCATTTCCTTAAAATACGCAATAAGTAAGTACGAGCACATAAGCACATAAAAACTTGTGTACAAATGCTTAACAATAATATTATAAGGCGGACATTTGTTTACGAACCATAATATAAGGGTTATTATGCTTGTTGTCGTTGTCGAACGAGTCAAAAAATATGCCCAATCCTCTCCATTGATCCATGGACCCAAAAACAGGACCTTCTCTGGCTCGATCTTCAGTAAACCAAAACGCCTATAAATATGAACACACAATAAATGGTTGTCATTTATTTAAACTTTAAAGTACATCTGTGTTTACTTGAGCATACCGGCTTTTGTCAATTAATTGTATAATATATGTAAATTAAAACTAACCAAGCCATCAGCCCCAATTCTTCCACGTCCGGTAACTCTAAAAACAAGTTCCACCTCCCACCAATCAAAGTTTGTTTGTAACTTTGACCATATCGCTCCTAAAAATAGAAACGATTAAATATTATGATGAGAAATTGTTATTTCATAAAGTTTCTACTCTTAGATGACAAAACCCTACACTAATAAATTATTATTAATTTACAAAAAAAAACTAAATTTAAGTTGTCTAAATTAAAATTAAAAAAGTTCAATTTAAGCTTGTCATTGACAAGTCTTGTCAAAAAAAACAATTAAAATATTTTTATTTTGGTGTACCTTTTTGACTTCGTAAACTAGGAGTCACTCTCAAATTTTCTTCACTAGCAATAGCGTCTGTTTAAAAAAAAGAATTTCAAAAAAACGGTTTAAATACTTGGTTGAAAATTGTCAACAAGGGAATAATAAATTGTAAATTGAAATTTACTAAAAAATAAATGTCAAATTAAGAAATGAAAATGAATGTAATTTACTTCCAGAGTGTTCAAAGAATGGAATGGATCCATCTTTTTGAGCTAAATATGGTGCTTTGAGTGAATATTTATATTCAAAACGTCTAAATGGAGTTTCAGCCAAAATTTGGGCAATTAAAATAAAACTAAAGACCAGCTGCTTAAAATCTAATGCACCACCAATCATTGTTAAATTAAATCACTCGTACACAGAAGAAAACTTGACGAGAAATATTTTGTAAGAAACCAAATATGTATCACAATTTTTGAAGAAGAACGAATGCAATATGCCGACAATTTACTAATAATAAAAAGCTTAGTATTTATAATCTAGGGTTCTCAACAATAAATTTGAAGAGGAAAGCCCAGGTAGAACACGTGGACATATTGCTTATATGCATATAGGCACTATATAAAATTTGTCCCCTATATAGTGCATACAGACTGATGGGGAAGCGGCATTAAATGAACGAAAATTAGTTAATTCCTCTTTAAATTATTAGTCTCCATGATGGCTTCATGGCAAGTCCAGAAGAATATACCATAACACGTACGTATATGGCTTGCAAAGCAAATATTTTGCATTTAACGATGGCTAAAAAAATTAAATTGAATGAGACATCAAATAGTTTCTTAAAGAAACTTTCTTTCCATCAGAATGCATTCAATGCAATACAACTAATACAAGTGTGTGAGCACATTCTATTTCTTAATTAAATAAATTAAGTAATTGTGTGTGTCAGAATTTATGATCGAGCATAAATACATTTTATATTTATTATTAAGTCGAAAAGATAAATATAATGGTTTATTACATTTTATGTGAAGGCACATTTTAAAATAAATTCCTTTTCCAACAATGTTTAGGCTGCCCTTAAATTATTTTATAAATTACACGAACGACGAGTTTTTTTGTCTTAAATGCTACACATGTATAGTACGCTCACGTTGAAAGTATTTGTTTTTTTTGTAAGTATTGTAAGAGAATTCTTGTCGTCGATCCAACTGGTAGTTTACCGTCATTATTATTTTACAATAGAATTGCGATTCCTATTCGTCATTAATTAATTACTAATTAGTAAATTACATATATACAGTATACAGATAAATACAACTTTAATTGTGTGAAAAGCATTCTTCAGGTATTTTAAACGCTAATTAGTAGGTACACCTATATAATAATGTTCAAAAATTGAAAAAATAATATTTCCTATTCATAACGTGATAGAGATTGGTTGAGAAAGGAATATAAATGGAATTCCCTGTGCTGAGGAAGTAGATTGTAGATTTGTGACAAATATTAGTCTCTCTTCTTTTGACTCAAAATATAGTTCCCAGAAGACATGATTTGCTGACCCAAAAATCAGCCGCACATAGGTTGTGTCATTTTCATGCGATTCCTGACACAGGATATATTTCATTCATTATCCATCATCATTTCAAAATTTGAAGGAATTAATGAACAAAAAATTGAATGGTACAATAAATTTACCACTTGACGTAGTCCATTTAGCTGCTGTACTTGAGAAGCAATCACATTTCCATGATGATGTGCAATCCAAGATAATTCCGTGATTAAGAGTACCTCTATGTCTGTGACCATCACTGCTGCCGTTGAGAACGATTTGCCTAAAAGAAACAAATTGTGCTCATTGTAGACTATTACTTCAAAAAACATAATCAGAGACAAACGACAAGTGCAGAAATTTAAGTACCATTTTCACAGGACGCATAACGTAATACACCAAAGTATATGACTTCGTTCTTTGGACTCAGCAAGGCCTTGTGAGTCTGACTAAAATCTCTGCAAAAATAATTTAACAATTCAATATTTTTTGTACAATTAAATTCATAAAAAATTGGTAAAAAACAAATAATTGACTTACCGAACCAATGGTGGAAGTTCCATTTCGTTGCAAATAGCGCCTAAAAAACAGCAAATTAAAATTATTGCACATAGCAGAATTTAATGAATATGTTATTAGTTCGTGGAGTGCAATTAAAGTTCAATTACCTAAAAATGTTTCCAAGAAATTCGAAGTTCTTTGTGAATCACGAAATACAAGCGCATAGTATTTCCCTTGCAAGTCCATACCAATTGCATGTCGGCCCATTAGAACATTAATACAGACTATTTTTGTCAATCGAAATGATTTCACTTTTTGGAGCCAACTGTCAGGTTTATCACTGTAAAAAATCCAACATGTATTCATGATTATAAATTCTCATACAATTTTTTTTGAATATTCATAATTTTTTTTAAAATTATACCCTTCCAGCCCAACAATTTTATAAATGTAAATCTTCTGATTGGAAAATATGACAATGGAAGGAAATTGGGCTGAATCCGATATCACCAAAACCTGTGCGATAAAAAATTCATCACTTTAAACAACACTTTCATGGGTCAAACACATTTTGTAATGAAAGAAGGATTCTTTTACATTTCATGAGAGTTACAATTATTAATTTAAAAATAATTTATTTACCTTAGCAAGGGCTAAAAGTCTCTCATCTGATCCTTTGAATACACTGATCTCACAAAATAGCTGAAGTCGATGATCCACTTTGTTAAAAGTCTCATAGTCATATTTGATACTATTTGCGGCAAAGCCTTGACTACTTTGAGACGCTTGACTTTGATTTACAAGAGTTGTATTGGAAGAGCAAGAATTACTATTGACAGATGAAGTGATACTACTTGAAAATCCACTGGGACTATTTTGATGTCCCGGTGGTACCGTTCCTCCTCCTGTCAACCTCTTTTCGTACAGAGTACAAATGCTGTCCGCACAAGATCCTGACGATGTACTGTCAGACATGATGCCCGTAACAGCCGGTGATTTACTGGATTTATTCTTGCACGTTGGGACGGTTAGCTCGACAGCCTCTTGAACTCTAATTAAATGAAGCAAAAAATAAGAAAGGAAAAGGGTCACTTCAAAATTCAAAACTTCCACATGTAACTGTAGTATTCTTTATTATTTTTGGAATATGAATACTTACTCTGCAATATCAGAACTGCTGCCACTATCTCCATTATTCCCAATAACTTCGATGCTGCTATTACAACTTAGGGTCTCAATTTCACTGTCTGATTTTGTATCTATAGAAAATAGAAATAAAATATGTCATGTACTATGGTATATGATAATTATAAAACACAGTGAAAGAATGCACAAAAAATTCAGTGGTGAAACATGTCACACACTCAAGACAAAATATTATAAAATGTTAAGATTAAGAGAATAATTGTTTTAGTATTTTTAGTATACTCACTAATAACGCTTAAACTAGTAGGCTCTGATGAAGATTTACTCTTCTTTCTAGTTACAATGTAATTGCTTTGAGAGCTAGTCGTTTTAAAACCATTGTAGCCAATCTGGTCAGGGAATTCACTTCCACGAATATCATTGTTCGTTAGACTACATGCCATAGGTTTTGGAGTAGAACATGCTAAAGGAACACGAAACAGACTGCTATCCTGTATTGGTTGTGGCAACGTTGAACTCCCTTTAGAAAATGGGGAACAAACAACATTTAATATTACATCACACATTCACTCATTGTAACGTTGAACTTGAACGGAAGAAACCAATTATATTGTTGTGTATTTCAAAAAGTAAATTTGAAAGCAGGTTTTTGTCATAATTTTGCCTAATATTTGCGACTGTCGTAAAGCAACTTGTACAAAAAAAAGTAATTCAATAAAAAATAGCCCAAAAAATATTATATATGTGCTTTGCATGTGGATATATAATTAAATTAATATTGCATGTATACCTGAGAAAGGTGATGAGTTTCGAGTAGTAGCATCTTGTAAATGAGCCAATTCATCCTCTACATTTAAACTTTCATTATTTGGTAACGGAATTGTATCCAAAAGAACCAAAAGTTCACTGCGACAATCTAGAAAATCAATTCAAATTTTTAAATGTACTATATCCCTGGATAAATGTCTCAAAGTACAAAAGAATTTTTATTACTTTCAAATAATGCCAAAATTTCTTACCTGGATTATTACAAATTGGTATTTCTTTAATTTGACCGTCATGATCCGTAATAACCGATTTATTTGCCAATCCTTTGGAAAACTGGGCATTACACTTTAAGCAAAAAAGACAAAAGGTCATATTGTTAGGATTTGAAATTAACAGTGATAGCAATTTTGAAGACAATTGAAACTTTTTTTGTAATGTACAAAAAGAATCTACAATACCTTTAGACATTGGAATGCCTCTGCAAACTCTTGCATAATTTCTAAAAAGATGAAAAAATAGATAAAATAAATTAATGGATAAATAAATAAATAAGTTTTCAGTAGTATTCACTTACTTCGTTCTAAGAATGGTGCTACAGTTTCATCAAATTTATCATAGTCGCGACTACTCATGACTAATGTTTTCTCTCTTAAATTTTTCTTCATCGTGTCAAATATTAATTTGAATTCCACCGTGTCAGTTTCTTTGCTTTCCATTTCGATGTTTTGGGATTCTAAACTTTTTAAATCCCATTTTGATATTATTGTTGAGTTCTCCTTGTCAATTTCATACAAATAATTATCTAGTATCACTAATTTGAGCATTTGACCAGCTTGAAAATATCGAAAATCAATGGCTCTACCATTGGGGTCTTGAAATACTTCAGTGGATGTGAAGGAAGGAGAAGGAAAGGAAGGTAAAAATCTAAAGGAAGAATCGACTTGAGGAGATGTTGCGTTTGCTTCGTTTCTTTGCTCTTGAGTACTCTCAGACGTTGTCTCATTTTCAGAAGTACAAGGATAAAACATTAAGCTGTCATCAGTTATTGCATTGTTAGAAGGAGAGTTGACGCCAGGACTTGGGTTGTCTTGTACTGTTGAACTTGTACTACTTGAAGATTGTTGCTTAGTATTGTCAGTGCTGTCTTGAGTCTGAAATATTCGGCTTGAGTCATCAAACTCAATGGCAGTGGTATATAAGCTATTAGATGAATGACTTGATAGGCCACCACTTCCGGGTAGAGACCGAGAAAGTAAACGGGGTGATGGTATTTGTTTAGCACTTGCTATTGGTATTTTTAAGATTTTGCCAACTTCTAATCCTGCTTGCTTCAAAAGCCAATTCTCCTCGCCATATTTTTCTCTCAAATTTTCAATAGCATTTCTTGTCGCTAAAATATTAATTTCAGAAGTTTCAGAGGACCCCTCATCAGAATCTTTCAAGTCTTTATTGGCATTGGTTGACCCCAAATTCCCTACATTTGTATTATTGGCACTCGTGACTTGACTTTTAATGTCACACTTTGTTGAATTCATTGAGGCTTCCTCATCATCTGGATCATACACGTACACCGGACGAATTTTTGGTTTTTTTGGAACACAAGAACTTTTAACACTTGAAACGGTTGAATCATAGGATTGTGTTAAGCTTGAAGGACAATTTGTCGATGTTGATGGTCGTGGTAGGAGCTGCTCTTCTGAAGGTGCCACATTGAATGGAACAAATTTATAATGTTTCATGGATTCTAGGAGAGAAAAAATTACACCGTTTCATAAATTCTTGACAAAGCAAAATAATAAAATATTTTTCATTACATATTGTATTTGTTTGTGCGTAAAGTGTACTTACCAAGGGCTCTACGAACTTGCGAAATTGATATTTTCTTATTATCTAGAACAAAGGTTCGATTTAAAACAAGGCGATGAATACTACAACACACTGTATTTCGATAATTTTCTAAAAAAGAAATTGGATTGCCCATAAGCACTAAATTCTTGATGTAGCGAAGATTACGGAGAGCATCGAGTTCATTTTCATCAGAAATCATATTTGTTGATATATCAAACACCTCCACATTTTGTAATGACTGAAATGCAGGACAAGTCAAAGAGGTAATATAGTTGTGAGATAGAAGAAGCGTTTTGACATTGGGTGGAATTGGAGGTATGACTTTTAATTTGTTGTAATTTAAATTAAGGGTTGTTAAACTATTTAATACCCTTGAAAAAGTGTCATCGATTGTAAATATAGAATTTCGACTGAGATTTAAATTTTCTACTAGCGGAGTCAATTCAAAAGTTTCTGTAGCTTTTCCATCAATCTCTGATATTCGATTAAAACTTACATCAATTTCTTTCAACTCGGGCCAAACTAATGTCACAGAAGAACAGTTGGGAACATTGTCTTGAGGACTATTATTATTATTGCTACACTGTTGAGACGATAAAATTTCACTTAATGAGTCTAAACATCTTGAACATTTTAATTTTCGAAGATTTGACTTGACAGCAGACCTGTAAAAAGTAAATTGTATGAATTTAAATGGGGTTGAACATATTTTTCAAATCATGTTCATAATATTAGATATGGAAGAAAAGATTCTTACAGACTAGTGACCATGTGTGGTGGAATTTTACGGAGCTCAAGGAATTCTAAAGAACGGAAGTACGTCAAATCCAAGTTACCTAAAAATGTAATCCAAGAACCAATTATTTAATAGTGTTGCATTATTTATTGTAAACATTAAATAGATTGTGATAACAAAAATACAGTATATACCTGGAATTGAATTAACTCCTTTAATTGCTTCCGCAAGTGTTATACATAAAGAAGGAGTTTGTTTAAAAAAATCGGAGAGAAACATGACCTATAAAATAACCAAAATGATATTAATATTCCCCACAATATTCAGCAAACGAGCGGAAAGTCAATCAATCCTAAACTTACATAATCATAAAAGTTATTATTAGCATCGGGTAATAATGTTGCTTCCGAGGATATTAAATAATAGTAGTGAATAGCTTCGGTTATAAACCAAAAGATTGCAGAGTCAATGACAAAGGGTATCGAACGATCAAATATTTTGTCACCTGGAATAAAAAAATGTACAGTGATTACTAATTTTAGTCTCAAATATGTTGGAAATAATCTCTTGATAAATAATCAAGGAAACTTACAATTAGTTTTTAAATGTCTTCCCAGTTGTAGAACTGCTTTCGTTTTCGTTTTATCAAAAAGTTGAACCATTGTCCTGTGATCAGTTTCTGGACCACTGAACGACATTCTGGAAATTAAACGTAATTAATCAACTTTGTCAACTAGTCAGGACAGATCACAGAGAGGACCTCCCCCTCTGTCACAATATTATTTATTTAAAAAACTGGATTTCTTTTTTCTATTTAACCTGTTATCCATTTAAATGTTCTCAGTGAGCAATTTGTTTGTTCCAACGTCCATTGACTGCCACTTGTCTCCTTCTTCTTTAAAGATAGTGGAATAATAATTTAACTCACATGATTGAAGTTATTCTGCAAAGGAAGGAAACAAGATTATCAATTAGTAGTATGTACACAGAGCGATAAAATTAAGATAAATAAATATAACTTGACTGTATGTACACAAAATTCCTGACGTATCACATCAATATTTTCCAATCTCTTACCATACAACCAAAACTGTAACATCTTAACTATCCACTTTATTTATATATCATATGCCACAACTATGTGTAGCTATCCACTATTAAGTATGACAAGTCTTTGATTTATTTAATTTACTTCGAAGACGTGAATTATTATTATTGACATTTGAACCTTTGGAGTATATTCTGTGATTTTTTGCTGCGAGAGTTTAATTCAAAGAGAAAAAATTTTTTTGTAGAAATTGTAGAACAATTGGATTTTATTTTAATTTAACTAGGAACTATGTCGTCGGAAATGTTTGAAACGTTAGAAGAAGAAATTGTGAATTTAAATGAGGCAATCGAAAAACGGATCGAAAAATTGCGTAAGTGAAATAATCCTGTATTGAATTTTAATTTTTGAAATTTAAATTTTTTTGTCTACTCTTTATTTAATTTAATTTATTTCCTAATTGATAAATGATGGTTTTTAATTTTTTTTAGAAACCACTGGGTATGGTGAAAGTAGAAAAAAAATTATAAGTAAGTTAATTCTTAACATATTTACTAAAATACCTTTTAAGTACTTTATATGTGAAATTTAGGTTATTGTGATCTCAATACAATAATTTTTTACAATTTATATTCCTAAATAATTATGAGAAATATGTTAAATGTGTGATATTTTTTCATAAAGGTTCCATTGAAGATTCGCTTAGTGAGGCACAAAATCTTCTTCAACAATTAGAATCCGAGGTATGGAATTAATTTTATGATTTGTCATTTTTCACATTCAAACCACTTGGAAGTCTTGTAATTTAAGAATTGAAAACATTTTTAGGTTCGTCAAGCGCCTCATTCCTATCGAGAATTTTTAATTTCAAAAACGAGGATACAACGGGAAAACATACGGAAATTAAATGCTTCCTTTCGCAGCGTTCTAGCCAATATTACTGATGGAAGGTAATAATTGTGACATTATAACATTTTGTATTTGACTAATGGATAAATAATAAAATGACCGAAAAATTAATATGAACTGTGTGATTGTAAAAATAATAATGTCATTTTTCTATCTTGCAGAACTCCACCTGATCCACGAAGTGTTGTTCTTGAAGGGAGAGATATTTTAGAAAGAACGTCGAATAGTATAGCTCGTTCTACAGCAGTTGGTAAAAATAATTTACTGAATTGTACATAAGTATTACTCTTCATGGCATTTAATTAGTATGAGTTTCTCTTATGTATGTTTTTTTTGTTTGCTATCAAAAAAGCCATTGAGACTGAACAAATAGGAAATGAGGTTCGTGGATTTTACAGATTATTTGTTGCCTACACTTTGGTTACTTAAAAGGAAAATCTACAAGCCTCGTAATTTAAAAATAAATAAACAATTTCTGTCTCAGGTTGTTGGTGAGCTTGGAACTCAAAGGGAACAATTGCTGAGGAGCAAAGCAAGACTACAAGACACAGATATCGAGCTGTCAAGGTCGAGAAAAATTCTCCGTTCAATGTACTTTAATGTAGTTTACAATAAGCTTATATTGATAGGGATTATTTTTCTAGAGGTTTGTATCCTGGGTATAGTTATTTATTTGAAATTCTTTCGCTAAACAATCGGCCTTCGGAATTTTTTTTTCTTTGTAAAATATTTCCATCGTTTTAATCGTCAACGTCAAATAATATAATTCTAATACATACACGAAAAATTAACTGTCATATCTTCCATATTATGATGTTGAACATTTTAACTTTAATGGATTATGGCGTAATATTTTAAATGCGTCAATATTTGTGCTTTTAAGCTAACGGTTGCGTACACACTGCTGTACTTTTAAAAAATAATAGTTTCAATGTCATTTTTGTGATCTTGAAAGATAATAATTTTATATGTTCAATCTTAGTTTTAATTTTGTAAGCCGTATAGGTTTCTTTTCAATATATTCTGTTCATAGACATAGTAAGCATTAAATACATAGTATAGTACATATATATAATATATATTTAGTTGTATTATTTAACAATGCATTTTCATTTTTTTTGAGATACATAATATTTACCTATTTTATTGTACTATAAAATTTTAGAAATGATTTGCAGAAGATGAACTGATGGTAGACGAGTTTTTTAAAAAAATATGTATTAATAAGATTATTTATGCTTATGAAAAATGCATCATCAGTGACGAATCATCACTGATGATTTATCATGATGGTGCCGTCAGTCAAATTATGATGGGAATTAATATAATTGTATTATGAAACAGAGAAGCCATTTTTGTTAAGTAGCGTTTATTAAAAAATCGAAACAATAAGCCACTATAATATAAGGTACTTGATGAGAATTTAATTTTTTTTCATACATTGATAAAAACACAAAAAAATCATATCCACGATTATTGCTTTGGTTGCTAAATTCAAGCATTGATTGATTGGTAAAATAAGTAAATGTAGGTAAATCGTGCTGAATATAATAATGTTACTCCATAAAATTATTCTTCTTACAATTAAAATATCGTTTATAATCTATAAGTTATTAATATATATCCCATACTGCCCATATACACAATAGTTTATTTTTCGGTACAAGGCTATATATATGTATAGTTAAGTAAACACGTTCAGCAATGTTTTGTGCCAAAACAATTTACATACTTTTTCATATAAAATAAATTAGATTAAGGTACTTAGAAATACTTTTTCATTTCTTCCAAGTTCACTTCGAATGTCTTAAAAACTACAGCTCAAAAAAAGATTTGAGTCACACGCACGTCTTCCATGCATAAAATTTTTTTCGTTTTTTTCTTTTTCTCCTTCTTTCTTTCTTTATATATCTCTTTATGACATAATATGCGAAGTGACATACTCTCTCGGCTTTTTCAATGTTCATAAACATTATGCGAACATATATATAATAATATGCAGTAAATTATAGTAAAATCACACAAATCCAACAAGTGTCATTATTAACGTTAATTAATGTATGTATAAGGTTTTGGTTTGGGTTGTAGTGATGAGTTGTCATCATAATATATAAATAATTTTAAAACTAGAAGCTACTATATCTTACATTAGCTGCGACAGCATTTTTAAAACTCAACATGTTTACGTAAGTACACTTTGATATATGTTGACGAATAGTACGATGATGATTGATCTACTCATTGACACTGGTCGTACATTACCGGGTATTTGTGTTCAGTTTTTTTTGGACATAAATAGTATGTAGTAGTTTCCGTAAGTCACTTTTTTTCCCTTTAATGTTATTACCTATTCACTATGTTACAAATGTTTCAATATATATATAGAAAATATAATTGAACATTTGTGTGTCCACACTCATAATTATTATTTACTAAACTACATTTATAATACAGAAAATATTATCATGACTATTTAATTCGTTTTTGTCTTACGATATGATACACACACCACTATTCTATTAAAATACAACAAGAGGCACAACTTGTCATTTACTATCCACGGCTTAAATTATTATTTCACCCTGAAATATGGGGAAAACCTGGTTTTTTTTCTCTTCTTTTACATTGGTTCTAATAGTAAACAAATGCTCTCATGTACAACTACATGTTGACTTTGAGAAGATATTTTGTATTTATATATAATGTTATATTATTGTTGATTTAGGACGGAACGATTTCATCTTGAAATACATGTTATTCGATCGATCTCTACTATATAATGTTGATGGGACGATAGGGAGAGGCTAAGCAGAGACAACTCTTATTAATTTAATTCATTATAATAAATAATAATTAACATAGACAAGTTTTAATAATATATCTTTAAATTATGTAAGGTAATATTACATGACTTTTGCAAAAAAAAATACACGTCGTGTTTCATGCACTAAAATTTGTGTGTGATGTCAAGCTGAAACAAACTTTAGAGAAAAAAATATTTTTCTTAAAAGTTTTCATTTAAAAAAACTTGTGAACATTCATAGTCTGACAAACACGAAATAATCAATCATATCATTCATTTAAAACAATCAAAAATACTCCATTCTTTATAAAAAAAAATTTATGGAGTACTTTAAAATTTACTCTCTACCATGATTTTCAAAATATTAGTGTAATGTAGTCAGAGCTGTACAACAATTCTTAGCTCTTTTTTTAAAATTCATGATTCTAAGATATTTAAAATAAAAAAAACTGAAGTAGGGGCAACCCTAGGTTATACAACTACCGACATTAATTAATTTAAGACAACAAAATAATTAATTATAAAGTAAATTAGTTAAGTATACGTAAAGCAAAACCGGCTAGTAAATAATATATATTAGTGATTCACTTTTTGTCTGGATAGGCTTCAGATATTGTTAAGGTTCCATCCGTGGCTCGAAGATTTATATTTCCATTTGCATCAATGATGGAACCAGTATTGCTCGAATTGGTTTCATGATCGTCACTCTCCATTTTATAAATAGTATTGTTGTTATTATTATTATTGTTGTTATTATTATTATTATTATTGTTATTATTGGGGGCATTTGATTTGGAGATACTTAATTTCCGACCAGGAACATTTTTGCGGAACGCTGAAAATTAAACAGAAAAAAAGACCATTAGCTCATGCTAGAATTGAGTAATTAAATTGTATAATACGATATAAAAATAAAAAGAGTTCATTTTTCATTCTATAAAAAGAAGAAAGATGGAATGTACCAGATGTACCTGACATTCCACTTATCCAGAGCTCACGATGACGATACGCAAAATGTTTTCTCAATGCATCACGAGATCTACTTGCATGACTGTGTGGTTCCAAACAAAATAATAAAATTTAGTATTATATCAAAAATGTATATAAAAGGTGATTTCTCATGACTAAAAATTTCAAAACGACAAAATTACCTGCATACAGAACAGACAAATACTTGTCCTGAGTGACCTTCCATGTGAACCTTTAAATTTTCATACAAAGAGAACAATTAGCTATTTAAAATTCCAGTTTATTACCATCATTAATTTTTAATGACAAGAATAACAAAAAGAAATTTACCCGTAAGTTGTAAGCATTACTGAATCTCTTTGAACAGATATCGCAAGTAATTGTCTCTGGTGGTTTCTTAATTTTAATTTTGACGGGTGGGGTGTCAACGGGATGTCTCCCTGTGGAAGAAATGATTTCTACTCCATTTCCAGCTGCATCTTGTTGATGTTGTTGAGCTGCTTTACCGCCTCGTCTTTTACTTGCACCAGTTTGTTGATGTTGCTGCATCGATGCTGTAACTTTTGCAAGGTCGGCCAGTGGATTTTGTATTCCACTGAAACGGTCAGTAAACTCCTTTCCAATATGATATTCTACGTTGGGCTCCAAAAGTTGTGCAGGAATCGGTGCATGATCCGTGTCGGTCATGTCAATCGGTGTTGAGTCGTCAAAGACTGAGTGTCCACCAATTCCAGCTGCGGATGGACTGTAGTAATAAGTACTGTAAAAAAAGACAACGTTATAAGTATACATTTTTGTATAACAATAAAATTGTCTGACCTTATTAGTCATTCATTAAATTTGAACATTGAATCTATACACTAATACATTGTGGTCGGACAAAATTTTAGAAATCTGAGCATATATTTAATCTTACGGATGATTTTGTGCAGCATTTTCGATGTATCCTTCCGCTTCGTACTGAACCATATCATTATTGTCGCTTGCCTCATTATTTGAGTTTGCGTTATTTTGATCTGGGTATTGACCGCGAGGGTTTTTAAGTAGATTGTCCAAAATACTCGTAGTTCCTACGTAGATTCGATTGTTTCTGTTTGTACTCTGTCCTTTAGTTGAAGGAGTGTTTTGTTTCTTCATGCTAAGATTTGTAGCACTATTCGAACTACTATAGGGACTGCTACTATTACTTCTTACCCCGCTATCACCAGGGCTAAAAAACCAAAATAATAGTCATTGTTTAATTTCACATAATTACATGACACATATTCTATGCTAGTTTAATTAAACTTTTTACGACCATTTAAATGGTCCATTTGTTCATGAATTTCATTGGTGCCTTACCTGAGATACGATGATGGTGTTGCGAATGGAGACCTACTTTTTGATCTTTCATTTTGATGACGATCTATAATAGCTGCAGACTTCTTCATTTGTACTGATGAGGAGAGATGAGAAGGCACTTGCAAAGGCAGAGGTAAAGGTATGATAGGCAGTTGAACATGTGGAATATGGAGAGGATCTTCAGATTCTGGTTTTGGACAGGAAAGGTTTTGAGTATGATGATGAGAATCGGAAGACATAAATTTATCTTGTGAATTTGATGCTTCTCTTGGAGGAGCTTGATCAGGTACCATTCCTGCCAGTGACTCTAGCACTCCCTGAAAATTTAGTTTTAAAAATATAAGACACATTTATTTATTAATATTTTCCGTGACAATGAGTTGGCATGTAGTGACATGTAGGTATGACATGTAATTTACCTGGGATTCGGCGTCGCCAAAACCAGAGATTCCTAAAAACTTTGCACCAACAACCAGATGAGGAATTACTGATACAGGAACATGAGCTTCACCACAGTAAAGAAAACTGTAATATTCAAAATGAATGCAAATATTGTATTATACAAACTAAAATATTGCAAATATGACTCATCATTTCTACAGTTCATCCCTGATGAGGCATACGGTATTTATTTGTTTCATTTATTTTTATAGAAATATATAGGAAGAGATGGGAAGAAAAATTAAATTCAGACCTAAGGAGAGCTTTTCCAGCCTCGGCTGGGATATCCACAACGATCACGGGCATCATGTGAGCTGCTTGAGCCATCGTCTATTTTTAAAATCAGACCACAAAAAAATAGTCGTCTTAAATTCACGTCATCATGGAGAACGGTTAGTATTCGAGAAAAAGAGAGAGAAGGAAAGAGAACGAAACACACGTGTCTCCTACATTGCCGCCCGTCTTGTTCACTAGAAAAATCTTGGAACTGGAACAAAATACATTTCCAGTTCCTTGAAGTCAAGTATATATATAGTTGATGCAAACGCAATAACAAGAACGGCAATAAAACTTTCGTTGGAAATGAATTCCAAATCCCCATCCCTCTAACACTCTACATAATCTACATACACAACTACAGTGTACATTACATACCTACCACATTACATATCCAACCAATAAGTAATCAGTGTTTTATTTCTACGATATACTCTAATCTTTAACCCTTGGAAGTCAAAGATGAGTTGAGCTTCCTTACTACCTATTCCTACATATATACTGAATGTATATTATAACTTTTTTTAAACAATAATAATAACAGTAAATACACCATCAAGAAAATTTGTTCGTAAGGAAATTTTGAAATATGATAATAATACAAGAAATATGTTTACATTGCAATTGATTACAATCACAAAAGTAGTTGTACATATTATACTGTTCATGTGGGTACAAATTATTGCTCAAGTTAATAATAACAAGAATACAAGGAATTCCTTTCAAATGAAATTCTATCAAAGAATTAAATATATATAACATGTAATGTGACTATGGAAGGAAAAGATTTCGTTCAATTATTATTCATTTTGAAGACCATATACCATATAAAATGTACATTTAAACAGATGATTTTTAACGAGAAAAGAACAAGAAATTTTTTCTGAATGCCACACTTACTTGAACAACAGAGGCAACATAGGGTGAAGCAGCCGTGAGAACTATCTTATGTACGGGTAAAGCTGTTCCTTGACAAAGTAGGACGGCATCTAAAATTGTAACGTAATATAATGTTAAGACGTGTCATAGGGGTAAGCGTTCCATTTAAACTCACTAAGGTTTGGTACTTCAACTATTTCCTCTAGGAAGAGTCTTTTTTTACATATTATCACTACTACTACTACTACTACTACTCTTCATTGGAGCCAAGTTCACTGTATTTAAGTTGAGAAAAGATTTCCTACTCCTTTTTCTACGTCTGTAAAATTGGAGCAGGTGATTATTGTTGTAAATTTAAATTTTATTTAAAAAAAACGAAACTGTTGTCTACATTATAAACTTTCATAGTTTCATAAAAAAACATTTACTTTTTTGAAAATGAACCACACTCCATTAATTTCAAATTCTATAATGGTACTCTAAACTAATTTAACTGTACGTAATAAATAATAGGTAACTATAGATAAAGTAGAGAAAAAGATGACTGACCACATCCTACTCCGGTATCCCACAAATTATAGAGAGATCGTTGTAAAGCAAGTAGTTGAGTGTTCCATTTTAGGCTGTACATGTTCGGTGACGGGGACGAAGATCGGGGATTACTACCGTGACTACTGGAATTTGTCGTCGTCGAGTCCGGACTACCACCGTTGGGTACTTTATTGTTCATGAGATTGTTGCCTCCAGGCCCTGGATGAGGAGTAGATGAACTGATGATAGAACTACAGCTTCCTGGCGACTTATTCTCCATGGCAAAGGAAAGCTGATGTCCTGCCAAGGAGGCACAATTTTGAAGAAGTTTCTCTGTAATACGCAAAAAAAACATAAGTAAATTCCAATGTCAATCATTGACCTCACAAGATTGCAATTCTTATAACATAATAATACACTGTCCAAAAATTAATACAACACCTACTAGTACAGTACGATCGAGTAGTTTTTGAATAGTCAACCAGAACTTAAGAACGAAACTAAATTGTTAAATTATTTTCATGAAAAAAAATTGAATTCTCTAAATATTTTGATGATACTCTCAATGTCATTCAAACTGTTTCTCAATCTTACTGAACAAAGTCTTGTGTCATCTACACATGGAAAATATCTCGGATGAGAGAAAAGTGTTTCATACCACCATTTATAAACTTTACATTTCAATCATGTTCAAGCCTTACTCAAGAATTATTATTGGCGTTGAATTTATCACCTATAGAATTGTACAAGGCTCTCTATAAAATTACGTTATCTCCAAGAGTACATAATGAAGAAATCCACCTAGTATAAATGTCATGTGTCACATGTGCGTGCACGTACTTAAATAGATATAATTATGACGAGGGGAAAAAACTTGTTACTAAAATAAAAACAATCATCGTCAAATAATCGCAAATTGTCATCATGAATGACGATTAATCTATTTTACAATAGCTTAAATACAAGTTCACTGCTCGCTACCTGACAGATACGTTCCCTGAAACGTATTTCATGTACACACTGCACAATATCTAGTTTTTTTTGGACACCTGTTGCTCACAAGAAAACTCCAAGCCTTGTGCACCAGCACAAAAAGACGATGGTTTTTAGAAATAAATTTCCACACTAGAACTCCTTCGAATAAAAATAATATTGAGTGTAGGAATTGACTCTCTCTCTGTACATTGGAATGGAACACAATACACTTCTTTGAACGGGTTTAAAAAAAATTCGTTTGTAAATAAATATTGTCATCATCGCCATTGATGAAATCATTGACCTCATTAAGCCTAAGAAATATTCAGTTCTATACCTATATAATCTGTACTAAACCACTATAAAAAATAGAGATGAAAAAGTCTCCTATCAATCAAGTAGTAGTCGTCGTAGTTTTTTTGGTAAAATAGTATTTTGATAATCCACTGAACTCACCAGTAAAGGGGAAAAAGGAGGAGGAGAAGAAAACGAGTAAAGAAAAAGGATTTGTTTTTAAAGTTGTTATAATATTATGTATGTGTGAGTGGGCACGAGCCTCATTCGTAGATTGAGTTTCTTTTTTTTCAAAAGTTTTTTAACGACTACCTGCATTAAAGCTAAAGCTAGAAATAATAATAATACGCAAATGCAACTAGTGTAGCAACGAGAGACTAGATATCTCTTCAAAGCATTGTTTGTTTCCATAAAATGAGACAATGCTCAATTGAAAAAGATTCTTATGTGTAGTTTTTTTTCATTCGAAGCGGTTATAATGACTTGATATGCTTTCATACATGGAGAATGGACGGATGGATGGTGATGATGATGGCATGGATATGGGCAGGAATAGGAATGGAGTGGCAAAACTTGCAAATCCAGTTAGGTTTAGGTACTTGAGCTGTATATCATAGGTCATTTCACACAGATAGAAACTCACACGAAACAGAGTTCATTCCATTTTCCAGCAGGATTTCCACTTAACTTTTGTTCTGTCTCTCTCTCTCTCTCTCCCCCTCTCTCTCTAACCACCATACACCATCATCTGTACAACTAAATATTACAGAGTCGACAATTCTATATAGAAAAAACTCGGTACAACCACTATACGCTAATATTATATAGCAATAATATAATATGCACATCTCTCTCTCTCTCTGATCGCATCATCTTCTTCATCATCATCATTTTATGATTCGAAATCGATCATATAATGCTTCCTTGAACAATGTTTCATCGTTACTAAGAATTTCATACTCCCTATTAATTTTTGTCAACAGACAGACAAAAAAGATTTCAAATAACGGTGTCTACTTATTTTGACTATAAAGTCAACCAGGACGTCTTTTCTTTTTTTTAAAAAAAAAAATTATTTATAAGTATGAATATAAAAATATTCAACATTTTAGTAGCCTATCCGGGCCTATCCCTATATTTTGTGTATAAAATATTATATTATACTCTTGACAGTTTTTATACCTGTTCTTTTTTGTTCTTGTCTATGATTATATTATGACATTATTTATACATTTGTTAATCCTCAAAATGTTCTTTCGTTTATTTCCATATAATAATAATATATTTCCGATGATAACTCTCGACTATTTAGTTCAATCTACTAAACAAGTACGTAGGATTCCATTTTCGAAACATAATAGTACTCATACATATAAGTGTACGTAATATAGGGCTTTGTTCGATAAAATCTCTGGTTCCGCACTACTTGAACAAGAAATATTCTCTTTTTAAAAAAGAATAACAGAAAGAAAAAACTTTAAAAGGATATGTTTGTTGTATCTTTTCCGTGTCGTCGCCGTCCGTCGTTATAGGCTAAGAGAGCTGGAGTTTTTTGTCTTGAGCCCTCGTCTCCCTCATTTTTATCTAGCCCCTAGAAACTTTATCATGTACACAGTGTAACGTGGGTACAGTCATCAGATGAAAAGAGAGAGAGAGAGAAAAAAGGATTATTATATACACACAGGTGTCCTAGATATTTTCTCAAGTCACAAGTTGCCAACTAAAAAAGATTCGTCGAGTCTCATGCAAATGGAATATATATAAGACATGATGATGAAGGGAAGAAAAAAATACGAGTGTTTTCCTCTATCATACAATTTCTCAAGAGCTTCAACTGAACGGATTCAGCAGTCTATAAAACTGCTGCTGATTGCCATGGTCTACATACGGGATACCTCGAAGGTACTTCTCACCAGAGTCAAGCCAATCGTCAGACAAAAGCAAAATATTTTTGCAGTCACCACAATCCCCCCCCCCCTCCCTCCTTCTTGAGAAGAAACTTCATGTATATAAGTTGAGTCAAAAGGAGGTCCAACAACATAAACTACTACGTCTAACTATGTCGGGCTACAGAGAGTACTAGAGAGAGAGAGAGATGTGTTAAGAAAACTTGGAGCAAAGGAATGAAAGGGTTAACGTCCTCAGCTTAGCATCTTCGCAAGAGTTTGCAATAGAAAAATCCACCTCCTTTACGGTAACTACACCCCCTTAACCACTTTACAGAAAAGAAATTTTTGTTATACCCATAAAAAACGGCAAATATAATATCTTGACTACATCCATCTACATTGAACAAGGATGCCACCATATCCTACATATAATATCTCTTAAGTTGGTACATACACATTGAACAGAAGAAGAAATCAAAAAAAAAGATCTTTTTCTTCAACAACAGCCACCAGCTTCTTCGTCATCTCTCCCCGACCGTTTTTTTTTCTCTTGATTATCTTTCAATCTACCTTCATTTCTCACCCTCCATTCCCATAAGGAACTGTCTTCTTAGGAAATATAATAATAATATAATCCTCCATTCAATTACAGTATGTAGTAGTACTTTATACTAATACGAGTCATAAAAAAACCCATCTTATCCTCACTATTATTTTCTATTTGATTATTTCCGAGTTGTTCAGGTAGTACTAACATGTACGTGTAGAATTTTTTTCAAAAGAAGTTTCACTAAAATTCATGTCAACACAGGGTTCCATTTCAAAGAAAATATTGTTTTTCAATCATGAAATAAAGTACTCGGTAGTGGTACCCACAAATAATATGTTATACAGATGTACCAAAAGAAGATGAAGATGTAATAATAGATTTCTATAGCTCGATTGATGTAATGTCACAATTTTAAAAAACGTTTTTTTTCTCTTCAGACACTCAATTTTACTTGATTTAGCACATCAAAATTGGACTATTTTTTTTGACACTTCACAAATAATACTTGAAGAATATTCACTACTAAATTCAAAAATACTATTGAATTCACTTTAACTATGAATGTTGAATAAGAAAAAAACTATTCTGAATTTAACAGATGACTATTTAACTGTAAAAATGTTATCCTTGTCTAATGATTTAAAACTACTAAACTTTAAAAAAAAATTGTGAGAGAAAACAAGAGAAGAAAACTAAAAATTCAATTTTGACTTACCTATTGTGGATTATTCCGTTTTCCGTTTAGTGAAAAATAAAATGTGAACAATATTTTAGGAGAAAAACTGACGTAATAGTTGGTGTGTGAAAAAAACAAAAAAAAAACTTGAGTTGAACCAAAAAGGTAAAAAGGGGACACGTTTAAAATAGTATAAAACTCGTGAGAGAAATCTTTGGTTAGAGTTGGGACTTGTTGAACGTATTTTAGGAGGTTTTTATCCCCCTTCTTCTTACTTCCTGTGGAAAAAGAAGTTGAGTACACAGATGGTCACAACAACACACACATCCTTCCCACTTCAGCTGAGAAATAGCACTGACAGAGACTCTGGAGAAGGAAAAGCTCTCACATCATTCCATACACAAATGGGGCTGTACATACCACATGTACCTACATATCACAAAATGGGCTATACAGAGAGTCTCTATTAGAGACAGATCAGCATCCTCTCTATAGCTAAAAGTCTCTCTTTCGGCTCCACTAACTTGGTCTGACTATATCTTGCCTTCTGGATTGGGCATCTCCTCACATTCTGAACTCAATTCATTCTCCTGAATCATAAGGTGAATGCAGTCAGTCAAATCCTTCTCTAATTCACATGTACACAGGGTCACACCAATTTGGAGGGCCCCTCATATAGACAACTCTTCCCATTCTTATCTATTCCTCTCAGTTTTTCCTTTTATTCAATCAAGTCCATCATCCCATTGAGTGATTCACGTACTCCATGAATCCTTTGAGGTCTTTGACCCCTCGTCAGTCAATTTTTTTTGGATAAAATTATTTTCATGTAGATACCCTTTGGGCGGGAGACTTGGATTATTTTGTTTATTATTTATATGTAGTTTTTTCAGTACTTTTTTTAGTTTTTATTTGGAGGGAAATATCCACGATTTATTTTTTTTGGGAGGAATGTAGCAGCATATGGATTTTTATTCATTTTTTAAATAAAATAGTTCCATTTTGTAAGAAATAATGGTATTTTAGTTAGTAACTTTTATAGTGTAAAATAGAGAATAAAAATATTATTTCATTTTAATTCCCCCAGTAGAGAGGAGAGTGTATTTACAGTGAGAGAGTGTCTTGGCAAAAAGAGTGATCACAAGCCCACATCCTCGTATTCTCTCTACTCTCAAAAAAACTTCAAGCTCATGACGGGAACGGTGGAGTGGAACTACATGTATCATGGAAGGGCAACAAACATCAACTCATAGATTAGGCAACTATAGATGTGAAGCATTTAACTTTTGTATAATATCCAATGGCAAGTTATTTGGTCTGTTACTCTACAGTTTTTTTGAATGGGAAAAAACATACTGTGGATATTTCAACATAGCCATCTAAAAGAGCATTTCATTCTGTACAATTCATATTAATTTTTTACATAATTTTACTAAAAATCCAGCCTTTCATATCAAAATTTTGAAATAATGTCAAGTTTCTTCAAAAAATCATTAAAACTCTATTGAAAAATTATTTTTTGAACAAAATCAAAAGACTCATGTTATAGTGCATTTAATTCTCTAAAAATAAAAGCAAGTTTAAAAATATTTGACTTGCTTTTCGAGTTTTAAGTAATAAAATTCAAACTAAAATAAAATTTAAATTTTGCCAAAAAATGGTATGAGGGTAGTGATAATATATGCAGTCCTATCAATGATTTATTACTGAATGGATTGAAGTGTCTTTAACAAATAAAGAGGATTGACTGAGAGGGGGATGAAGAGTGTCTTGTCTATGCGTAACTAGTCTATACTTTTTTTCTCCAGTTTGTTGCCCTTCCATGTAATTTTTTCAAAAAAAAATCTTTCCAGGGGGCTTTGCCTTCTCGTCTACCTGCCTGCTTTTGCCTCCCAATCTTCTTTGCAGAGTTTGAATCTCTCACTCTCCGTCACTATCTACAATGCTCTCGTACATTTGTTGTACGATGCATCGTTATGCCATAGACTCGTATATTCCACCTCGCAGAAAAACGTTGGAATTATGAGACCATGACTTTAACTTTAGAGAGACTGGCTTCATGTGTAAAGTCCTGTATGCATAAAAAGAAAGTTATTATTTTTTATTATCCGACACACACAATATCCTATGAGCTTTTTGTACACACCACAAAGAGTCCAAAAAAAAAAAAAATCTTTTTGAAAAACATTTCTCAAATTCAACATTCAAGTTCAGATAAATATTTACTTGTGCATAGAAATATTTTAAATAATGACGGAACATTTAAATTTCCAACTCATTTACCCTCTCTCTCTCTTCAACCATCTACAATACAATGAACTGGAATATAAATTATTTTTATCTTAATTTTTAAAAAATTATATATACTTCTATTAATATAAAATTAATATAATATAAAAAATAATAAATCAAATATTTATATTATTTTGACGACGACAAATTTAATGTTGACCATCCCCGTACTATTGTTGATTGTAGTTTAAAGACAAAGTATACAAGGTAAAATATATATATTATATATGATAGAACGTAGTCATTGGACTGTTTCGGTTCGTTGGTAATAAGGAAATTGTTCATCAATTGTATGTACATATGTGTAATGTACATGTATGGTCTATATCTAATTAATAATACAAACTTTTCCTGTTTTTTCCAATCAAATTACACAACTGTGTATAGAGATAAGATTATTTTAATCGGTGACTCCTTCAGATTCAGGTATCAGCAAGTCCAACTCTGTTGAGTGTTATGTACCTGTATAATAATTGATGCATGTACATACTAGTGTAGCTATACAATCCAGTTCATCCTCATCAGCTGAATACTTGATTTTTTTTCATTGTTGAGATTTGACTGCGAAGTAAAATTTTACTGGACGGGAAGGGAGAGCAGTCAACGTCACACAAGTGTCAACGAATCTTGACTCTAAGATTCAAAGAGAGGGAGAGAGAGACTCTAAGGAGGACAAAACAAAGAGAGAAAAGTCTGGATTAAAACGTTGGGGCTTGTGGGGAACGTTGGGGTCTAAAAACTACAGCTGCTGGACATGGACGACGGCATGAAGCAAAACAACATTTAACTTTTTATACAGCAACTCTCCAACCAGCTCTCGGTGGACAATGAACTTTATCATGATTTTATAAGGATAATAGATTCACTTTATTATTTTTCATCCTTCACATACCGACCCCTCTTCAATGAGGTCCATCAAATATTTATAAACATTATCCTCCCTTACTTGTTTTCCATCACTCGATGTTCCCCCCCAAAAAATTTAACTAACAATATTTTTTGTGTTGTTGTTGTTGTCATAATTTCGCATTTTCTATAAATATAATCAGTCAATATTATTCCAATATATTACTACACATATATGGGTACAGTCATGTATTCAAATTATTCTTGTCCATAAAAAGTTATTTGTTAACTAGAATTTAGCACATCAGTCACCAAATGAGGACAGGGAAATATTTAATTCTAAATATGATACTGCTGGATCAGAGAAAATAAAAAAGATAAAAAACACATAGTTTTGTATTTATAAATCAAGAAATTATGTCTACTCATCCATATCATTTCAAACTCTCTCTCTGTTGGTTAAATAATTTTTTTTATGACTAATCATCAGCCAGCTCCAGCCTGGAAATTGGATTCAAGTAGCATGATGAATGTATGATGTAATTTGACTTTTTTAAAAACAAAATGCACAACCCTCTCCAATCTCCAAGTCAAAAAATACTGATACGTAGCCATTTTTCCAGGTATTTTTTTTCATGGAGTCATATCGTCATCCCTCTGACGCGTCGGTATGACGGAATGGTGGAATCGTTAAAGACACATTAAAGTAAATAGGAAAATGTATTATATTATAAATTATGAAGCACACATATATGCATATAATACACAAACCCCCTCCTCCTCCGACCTAAACTGCCATGTTGAATGAAGAGAGAGAGAGAGAGGAATTCGCATTTCAGCCGAATATTATTATGACAGATTTCCAAAGCTCTGCTCTGCCTATATATATACAATTATTATACGACTACCCACATACTTTGCTACGCAATACGGACTCTGCACTCAAATTCCATTTTAATATATAGTCAAATATGTACACATAAAAATATGCACTGAGGTTAAACTCTGAAAGAGAGAGGGGGAGTATAGTGCACAAAGAGTTTGTGCTATAGTGAGTCATGATTTTTAGTTATATATCCCCCTCCCCCCTCCCCCCTCTTTTTGACTTTCGAGAATTGGCTCTGGATGTAAAATTGTTTAAGAATTGTTGTTGGAGAGTTTTTCTATAGAGAGAGAGATGTACGGGAAAAAAGCCCTTTGGGCTTTTTTCTCTGTCGTCAACTTTGCATATAATTCTTTGAATGAAGCATTAATTATACTCTCTCCATCTCACAACGTATATAAACCGCAGAGAAGTGTTACAGAGCAGCCATCATTCAAAAAATAGTCATCTGTTCCATGTACTAAAGAGGACGAGTCATTTAAAATATTAAGAGATAGTTGGCCATTTAAAGCTGGAGAAATTTTCAACTCTACGCAACTGATAAACAACATCCCCCTCTTCTCTCCCTCTGGAACGTCATCGTCATTTTTAGAATTTTTGCCTTGCTTTATTTTTCATTAAATTATCCCTGTCCAAGCCTATAATTAAATTCTGTGTACACTTGTGTACAAAAATATCAAACAATTTTTGCATTACATTGAGAGAGAGAGAGAGAGAGACATGCCATCGCCATGCCTTGCACTAGTCTCTTTGTGCCACTTTGTTTGTTTTTTATTATTTTGAACATTGGAACATTGTCATTTTTCCCTCAACTCTCTCACATCCTCTTTTGTGAAAAGTCATATGAAAAAAATCCTGAAGCACAGATGAGAGAGAGAGACAGGTATACGTAATTTGTGTAGAGATATAACAATTGACAAGGAAGTCTACTAAATACTATTCTCCATCTTATTTAAAAAAATTCAGGATTCATTTATTTACCATACAATTTTACACTTGTCGTCTCTTCCTCTACAGTATAGGTATATAATGTATACATGTATATTATGCTTCTCATCATGACTTTCTTTGAAGGAATGCGTAGGACCGCAAATTCCCCCCATCCTCGTCTCCATCTCCATATAGACTTTAAAACGAGAAAAACAAGAGACAACTGCAATATGGGAGAGAGAGGATTGGTTGGGAGTTGAAAAATTAAGAAAATCCAGTACTGTACTCTCTGTCTGTGCGTATAACCTCTTGGAAGATGAGGATGAGTCGTTCTCAAGTTTTGCACACCTCAGTCATGTACGTTACACTGTTAGAGAGAGAGAGATGATAGTGGTAGTGGTATGTACATAA
Organism: Arrhopalites spinosus; assembly: GCA_034700945.1. Taxonomy (NCBI): domain Eukaryota; kingdom Metazoa; phylum Arthropoda; class Collembola; order Symphypleona; family Arrhopalitidae; genus Arrhopalites; species Arrhopalites spinosus. Next base: position 11,055 of record JAQIVZ010000556.1, on the reverse strand, counting down.
ATTGGGAGCTTTATTTTTTGAACTAGAGGAGAATAAATATCTGATCGTGATCTTGGTCTGGCTGGTTTTCCTTCACAAGATTAAATTGCACGTTTATATCCGTGAGCTTTTTGGAGCTGGTTATAGGACCATTTGAATCAAGGTCCCCTCCCTCGCCGGGTTAAAAAAGTTTTTTCCCCTTACGACTCAGAGACGACCAACTCTCCAAGTTGAAACCATATGCTAAAATGCAATGTTACTTTGTGCTTAACATGTATGAAGGATGTGATACAAAGTCTTAACTCATCTTATCTATGGAGCTTACATGCTAGTGGCTATAGCCACTAAATGAGGGTTTGGTTCCCAGTCATATACTCTCTCTCTCTCCAACATTACCTTCTATAACTTCTTCTTCTCTTGTACGAATCCAGAGCGTCTCTCTCTTACTCTACACTGCTCAAGATTTTTGTTTTACAAGAAGAAGCGCTGCTTCGGTTGGAAGAATAATGTTGGTCGCTGATACTGAGCATCATGATGAGCTGTACATATCAAAAAACTCATAGTGTGTCCATAACACTCTTTTTTGTACCAACCAGAAACTTTCACAAAATCTAGTGCACGTACAGTATCCCCATCATACATGTTATATTTGTATATACCTCAAGTTGAGTATAATGTCTTGTCAAGTGAAGAGATAATATCCTATTTCGGAGATATATTTTTTTATATGTATTATATTATTCTCCTTTTTCTCCAACGTAATTAGTAATGAAAAGACCATTTTTTTTGTCTTCAACCTCAATTTTTAACTTTATAACATGTACAGTGCGGACTATCTGTGTGTAGGATACAGCAAAGAAATAAGAAATAGGCCGACATGCGAATTCCTTTACACTGTATTTTTCCAGTCTCTCTCTCTCTCTCTTTCTTACAAGTCCAAAGCCCCATGCCAAGCAATATTGGCATTCTTGAGAAAAAGAGAACGTCTAAAATGTACAATGTGGAATGAACTTTTTTCAAAAGGTTTTTTGATGGAAATATATATATATGTATTGTATTGTATACCTTTGTTACTTTATAAATGATGTAAAATTTTTTAATTTATTTTTTTTTGTTTCTCTCTCTCTGTCTCTTCTTAGGGTTAAGTAAGTAGTTAAGATTGATCTCCTTGAAGGCATTTCAATAAAATTTTTAAACAACTAATAAAAATTCGTATTTAATTATTCACAAACGGATGATGATGAGTTTGAACAGGTTATGCCGTTTCCAATTTTTTTTGTGTGGTGTGTATATAATATTTAATATTGGTTGGCTATATAATTCTAAAGGATTATGGAAAGTGCTACTCATCGCATAAAGTTTATTACTTGGAATATTATAAACAATTCAAGTCACACAAAATAATATTAACAGAGAGAAAAAAGGACCTTGCAAAAAAATGTTAACCATGAACTCTTCATCGTAAAATGAGTATAAGGAAATCATCTTCTCTTTTTGGTTTTGCATAGTCCGAATTCCAAGAGAGACTCGGATAGTCGTTCTTGTGTAGTTAAATTATGTCTCAATATTTTTTCAAGTATTTTGAAATAATTTTTTTTTTCTCTCTCTCTCTGTGGTCAGCTCGGCTTGTATCTGCACACACACACATGATCATTTATTTCACACTCGAAGAATGATCATGGTTTAAAAAATGTTTTAAATGATTTCTGCATTAATAATTTTCCTAAGAGTTCCTTTAAAAAACAAGACAAAATATTTAACAAAGTATTATAGAAATTATAGTATGTACAGAAATCTCATAATGGGAATAAATTGTTTCATGCTTAATAGTCTTTAACTTTTTAACTAGAACCATGCTGTCACCCTCCACCATTTATTAAGCTAATCTAAAACGGAAGTGCTTCCAAAGTCTCATTCGAAGCTAATTAACTTCATTTTCATAAGTAGACCGACGGTAGAAAATTATGAAAAATTTAGTTTAAATAAATAATGATTTTTTAACATGAAAAAAATTGCTCGAGTTTTTAGCACTAAATATTTATTATCTGTAGTAGTGTCAATAAAATTAGTATTCATACAAAAAGGAAAAAGAAGTGCCTCTCGGCGACCTTCATGTTGACAGTCCAGCCGGCTGTCTCTCTTTGATTACAGAGTACAAGGAACCGTTGGAATGGAAATTGAATGAAGCGTATTTTTTTAATTACAGTTGTACATAATCTCATGTATTTAACTAGAAACAGAGAGAGAGAGAAAAAAAAATTGTGTTATTCATTCACCTCTGTCTAATCTAGATTTCTGGATGAATCTGCAGATTCAACTTTCTTTTTTATTTACAAAGTCAAATTCCACTATGGCTGTGGAAGGGGAGTGACTGGATTTAATTTTAATTTCTTGTTTTATTTTACTCTGTACTGACGATCAAAAATTATTTTGCTGTAGCGTTCCAGGAATTTATATAAAATAGCAAAAATAAAGCTTGGAAAGAATAAGTTGGACGATTGCCTAACTCAAAGTCATCTAATTTTTTATAAAGGTTATTTATTATGAGTTATTATGGAAAAGTAATCTGAGTCATCTGTAGAGTCTGAGCTATTCCTCATATTTTCATAGGAGATGAATGTCACATTATTAAATCTACAATTTGATCATTTAAAGTTGGAACTCTTTCCAAGTTTAATTTAATTTTTGCAAAGACTTTTTTTCTCATGCAAAAGAAAAATTCCTAGTCAACTTTTCACTGCTGAACTCTTGGTGCCATCAAGTGACTAAAAGAGTCTAAAATACTGCAAACCCCGAATTTTGCAGCGTCGGCTACAATCGTCTCTGATAAAAAATGTAGACACTATTAGGGATGATCTTCTAGCCTATAAATTAACTGGGAGTTAAGGAAACTTGTAAAAATTAGAGCCCTTATCTCAAAGTCCCTCCAATTGACAAAGAAAGGCTTTTCATTAAATGGTCAAAATGAGACAATTGAAATTTTTTTATAATGTTGATTTTAAACCTTTAATTAGAATATTTAGGACATATTCAAGTAATTGAAGTTGAAGGCACTGTCAATTTATGTTGATTGAAGAGGAGTCAAATGTAGTGACCCGGGTCGACTGCAAGTTCAAAGACAAGCCTGCGCCCGCTCTCTTTGGTCCTGTTTGAAGCTAATCGATTGCATATGCATTACACTGCTAATACCTGCATTTTGTATTTAGTCGGGTAGTAGGGCTGCTTTGTGGAGAGATATACAAAGTAATGTATACTCCACTAGCTCTGTGTATCAAGGAATTTTATAGAGAGAAAATGAAGGATACTATAAATATGTAGATATATTTGTAGTGGAGAGAGAAGTTTACAATATTTTTACGTGCGTACATTCGGATTAACAGTTTTTATTTTCCTGGCAGTTGGCTGGATTAGGACTCGCGCCAGGACGGAAGACACTCATCCGAGAAAGAAGGAAAACAATCCGCATTCACAATATTTTGTTCCTTCAAGACACAACCAATGGATTTGATTCTTAACAAGGGTGCTTGACACGTTTCATTTTTGACAAATAATCCATTTATTTTCATCCCTTCATCCACAACAATCAAAAGTTTCTTACAATTTTCTCCTTTGAGATTCCTGTCGCTCTTTGAATCTCAACAAGGTTTTTTTTTAAAAATTGTGAACACAATCAACAATTGAAAATAGAAGACGAACGTGTCAAAATAAAGAGTAAATATTCTGTAAAAGAAAATGTTGAGAGGTGACTACAAAATTGAGTTGATAAATGGATTGAGCAATGTCTCAAGGTGCTGGTCACATAATATATTAATACATGAGTGATCTGTGATTTCTTTTACATTTATTCAGTTCTTTCTTAGAAACTGAATACTTCAATAAATACATTTCCCAACAATATTTTATTCGTGTTTTTGTGTGTGTTCAACTCCTCTGAACAGTTTGTTAAATTTTAATTTTGCATTTGATGCAAAATAATTTTGTTCAAGAAAATCGGGTTGTCTTTACATGTTATGGGACATGCATTACCTTGAATTTGTCGTTGTATCTGCAAGTAAGTATCATGTTGACATTTTTCAAGTCTAAGGAAATTGAGCTATAAAGATACTTTTAATGATATTGAATTGATAATAATAGCAAAATAGCAGAATTATTTATAATATTCCCAATTTAAAATTTTTACAAAGCCTTTACTTATGTATTATAATATAATATTTCTTCATGCCCTGTTAATTTTTTTGGCACAATATTCTTCTTTACAAGGCTCTCTTTATACATGTATATTATTTGTATTCTAACTAAAACTATTTCTGAATTTTCAATTTAATCATTCATACACACAATTGTAATTTCAAGGAAAAGGTCATGCTATTTAAAAAATGATCATGATTTTTATTTTTTTTTATTTTTCAGTAATCTTTCCAATTGTGGGACAAGCCTCAGGTGCTGGAGAATGTCGAAGTAAGATTTTTCTGTCAGGATTTAATTTGAATTTAATTATGGATCATCATTCGGTTCAATAATTTCATTACAGATGTAAAAGTCATGGGAAATTTAATTAAATTTTGATTTAGACTCAGTAATATGAATCAAAACAAGTTAACTTTTTAGATGGTACTAATAATCACTGAATTTGTACACTGAAACTGCCAAGTTGGCAGTGCCAATGGTAATTATCTCCAGAAGTTTTCTCCATATTTAGTTAATTCAACTGTAAGGTAAATTCATATGACAAGGGGATAACCAGCAAGCTGGTTTTGAGGTATCATTAAAGTTGAAGATTTAGGATCATCCAATTAAGATTTTAGATTATTTTGATTGTGAGGAATAATTATTTTAATTATCCAAATGATCCCCTTAATCCTTGCCAATATATAATTGCACGGAAGTTGTTTAATATCAGCTGCAGTTTATAAGTTTTATTTGACTTTGATTACTATAATACAGCTGCATCATTTTTTTCAAATAAAACTAACAAAAACAATTAAATTACAACGCACTAATTACTGCACATCGAAATTGTGCAAATTCAATAAAATCACTCGATACTGAACAACATTATTCATAAATAATATGGCCTTTTTTGATTTTAGATTTAAAATGAAAAAAAAATAAATCAAGACTTAAAAGTAGATAAAAATTATTTGCATTGCATGTCATAATTATGCCAAGCTCACGCTATTATATAATTCTTACATAATTAATTAAAATATCAAAAATTTTCTACAATTATGCCTTTTTTACAAGAGTACAAATAGTGACTGACTTCAATGCTTTTGACCTAACATTGCATTCTTCATTAATTATTTTCTCAAAACAAAATCAATTTAAATTATAGTTTGCAGTTTACTTAAAAATCACTTACAAAAAAAACTTTCTCTTGTATTGTTCTCGGCTATAAAATCTATAAAATATTTAATAATATTTTGATTCATTAATTAATAATTTTATTACATATTTAATATAAAAAAAAGATGAAACTCTTTTCTTCCTCCGAGTGGAACACTAATCAGTCTGGAGAATAATATTGGATTACATTTAGTTAAATATTATAAAAATAAATGGTTTATTTGCTGAGACGTGATTTGGTAGAGTTTATTTAGAGTTTATTGAGTTTATTGAGTTTATTGAGTTTATTGAAATTTTGATCTGTTTTTCTATTTGTTTTCTCTCTGTATTTGTGACTGACTTGAACCACAACCACTACTACTACTACCAACCATACTTCTACTTCAATCTCTACTTCACCTTTGTTTGCCAAAATTCGTGTGGCCCCCCTAATCAAACAAAACGAATTCAATCGTGTGTATAGGATTCATGGGCGGTAAGTTATTTACATGTGACAATCAATCTCCCTTCCAAAACAAAACAAAATCACATCCAATGTCAATTCTATTTAAAAATCAGTTTATTTTTTTTTGAAAATTTCCCTTTCTTAAAATTAAAATATTGAATTATACAAACAAAATTTATAAAGCGTTAGCCGATTAATGTTAATAAGCTATTTGCTAAAACTGCAATTTATTATCTTGTGCTTTATAAATACAATAAGAATTTTATTGTACATATTTAGTTAGTAGTTTTCTTGTTGTCATTTTGCATGAAGATGTATGTACTTGCTTGCTATAATGTGAAAAAAACTTTTTATTTGCTTTCACCAAAGAAAGGCAAACAACTTTCTTTCAGATTCATTTAGAGACTGAGTCTGAATTTTATTGGATAAAATATTTATGACTTTCATGTTTTAATTTACAAAATGCCAACAAGTATGAAATTTTTAAGTTCATGACATGAAGCCTCTTTAAAATTGAACTTTGAGTGCTGTGGAATGTGGCTGTCTCTGCATGTCAAAAAATTCTCTCACGTCGCACACAAACACATTTAAAATAATTGTACATACAAAGTAAGTTGAGACATATTTCACATGCTTTTTTACTAATTATGAAGTCAGTTCTCATTTTTTTGTGAAAAAAATGTAGCTTTTACTTTTACTGGAAAAGTTTGTCAAAAAAGTTGAAAAAAATGGATTCATCAAAATAAAAGCGAGGAGGAGTAGGAGACCAGGAAGTAAAAAACGTGAAAATGACTCAATATAAGGTCAATGTCCCATTGTCCATTTTGTACAAAGAGAAAGTTTTGGTCAAGCTGCACCTGTCAGGGGAGTTAAAGTTGGAGGAGATCATAATAGATGATTTTGATACACATACGAGTACACACATAGAAAAAATTTGATGGGAGCGATATAATGTTGGTGGGTCATGCAACCACCAAATTTTCACTCGACTTGAGGAAAACATGCAAGTCAAAATCCAAATCCTTGTTGATTTTATCCAATAGTGCCAAATAAAAGGAATGTGACACGCATTGAACTGACCGAATTATTAAATATGGTCGTGGAGGATTAGTCATTTTATCATGAAAGAGATTACTTCTTTTTTTAGTATCAATTTTCACCCATCCATTTTACAAGAATAGGTCAAACATTTTATTCTTAAAAGAAAACTTGGTCGAGGAAGTCGTGTATAGTCCACTACAATTCTTTTTTTAGGACTCTGTAAATTACTTTTACAAAGTTTAACACACATTACAGTCATTTCAGGTTATACTCGTACATTGATTTAATTTTCTATTACTTTTTGGCTTTGTTGAATGTCTCAGCTTGAAAAATACATTTCCAGCTTGTTTTCCCTGAGCTTTAAAAACCTTCCTCCTCCTCCCCCTCCCCCCTCTCTCTCTGTTTGTTCTCTCTCTAGACTCTGATGATGAGCATTTAATTATGCTGAAGAAATAATTTAGAGCTGCTCTTTTAATTGTTCTGTGTAGGTGTCGTCATGTGAGGAGCCTTAGTTTTACTTAATTGTTATTCATAATTTTGACTTGATGTCGTCATTGAATTGCCTGTTTAAATGTTTCGTGAGAGTATATTTAAGTTACTCTGTTACTTATTTAATGGAGAAAATATAGTCTCTCCTAGTTCATTTATGATTTAGGTAGGCAAAATGTGGACAAGTTGCTATTTTAGAGAATAATTGAGTGCAAAATATAATAGACTTTTAGTGTCAGGTGTGCTCTACAGACCTAATAGTGCTATAATTATTATATGAAACCACCTCAATTTTAGTGGATATACAATGTATATATAGATATACCCCATTGATAAAAGTGTTGGTGTATCTGTAGAATTAAGTTGACAGCTGGAATTAAGGTTTGTTTATATTCTATAGTGTGTTGATATTTAATTAATTTTTTGCACATGGTCTCATGAAACCATGTGACATAATTATAATTCTGTTACATGGTGTCAAATTGTAAAGTGTCGTATTGTGATTCGTGCCTCTCTCTCTATCTAAAATAATGCCATTTACCTATGTCTCTCTCTCTATCATTGTCAATTCGTTCGTTGTTGCCCAGAATTAATTTTAACCAAGAAAAAGTATTATTATTATAATTGATGTCATTATGATACTTGTCTTAAATGTCATAAAATTTAATGTGAATGTTAAATATGACGAGAAGGAGGTCCTTTGATTTTTTCAGAAAGTGTATTTTATTTTTAATTAATTTTTATTTGTCTCTCTCTCTCTCAAAGCACGGAAACTTTTCTGCTATGATTGTGACAGTCGTTATGACCCATACTGTGCAGATCCCTTCAATAAAACATTACCACCAGAAAATAAACCAGCTACAAGGTAATTCTCATAAAAGTTTGGACTTGTACTTAATGTCTTTGTAAGTTGTGTCTTGTGTGTGTGTACATGGAAAAAAGAAAGATGTCTGAATGATATTAGTTATTTAATATATTTACCAACTAAAGTCTCTTCTCTTTCGTAGGGTTTGTCATGGCTGCTGCGTCAAATTCGTACATAAATTTCCGGAAGGTAAGTCCCTTGAAATAATTTATAAGGAGTCTTGGTATAAAATATTACTCATACATATTATGTTATCATATTTTTCAATAGGAAAATGATGCAGTACATGAAAAGTATGGTTTGTGTGTGTTTTGAGTGGAGAAAATAAAAAGACGATTTTGTTTTATTTACATATTTTCTATCCCTCCCCTCTAAAATCTCTAAAACTTGACTCTCTTGACTTGCCGTTTTTTGAACAAGAGAATGACTTTTTAAACAACTTTTATTATGATAATTGAATGACTAAATTATCATAATTGAGACTATAACTTTCAGTCCCTTAATTCTTTATGGGAGATGCAGGATAATCAAGAACTGAATGAAAATATTCATAAAAATAAATTATGCGACATTTTTCTCATTCGTAATAGACTCAGACTTTTTTGTCAAAAAAATTAGGTCTGACTCCACTCAAAAAAAGACTGGAGACATTTCCCCAGTTGATTCTGAACTTTGTAAATAATTTTATCATTTTAATTAAGTTTTAATATTTATGGCTTACTTTTTTCAGGGGATTGGGTTCAGCGATCTTGTACAGACAGTATAATCATAAATTATTTTATGGTGGACCACGTTTGTATGGGTGAAGGCAAAGGGCATGGGAAAATGTGGGTGATTTTACTTTTTAAAAGCAAATTAATTACAGGAATGTACAATTATAATTAATTTTTTTTGTTTTTGACAGGTGTTTTTGTGAAGATAATTACTGTAATGGTGCGCTGTCGTCGATTAGTCCATCGTATCTATTTCTAGTCAGTTTAATAACAATTTTAATTATGAAATTATCAACGCCTTTACAACTCAGATAATAGACTAGACGAACCTTGTTATAGTTTTTCTAGGTTATATTTATAAAATTATTAATGTAATTTATAAAATTCAATTTGTTAAATAATGGTTGCTCATTTAAAAAACGTTAATTTTATGTTGATCCACTTGAATCTCCTCCCGCAGGACTTGCCATTTTGTCAAGCAAGTGTCCCATAAACTAATAATGAGTCGCTAAAGAAAAGTCACCCTACTTGAAGGAATGAATGCCATGTTAAAATAATGTTCCATCCATAACATTTAAACAACAATTAGAATTATATAGTCACTCTAATCTTGATCCTCTTCACTTGTCTCTCTCTCTGTCTCTGTCCATGTAGCTAAACTCCTTTATCTATTTGTAGGTAAACAATAATTTTAATGGCATTCTTAACTGCCTTGCACTACTATCTAAATTAGAACTCCAATTCAACATATGATTAATTTCTCTTTGTCATGCTACCTATAAACTAAATTTCACAAAAGAAACGGACTCCATTCACATTCTCTGGAATATACGAAATAATGAAAAATAAATTTAAATATAATAAAAGTTCATAAAAAAAGTCTCTTGGTCCATGTGATGATGAAATTCCTATAGAAAAATAAATTGAGCTAAAAATGTAATGATTACGGTTGACCATGAAAGTATTATGGATGCCAGTGCTAATTAAATGATAAAGAAAGAAATTACGCATATTCTCAGACTATTTCTAACAATTTAATCTAATCAACTAAATGTAATTGACTTTTCTTAGTAAAATATTTTAAATGCTTATTGGAAGAGGCCAAGAGTTGTACTGAACAAATGGAGAAAGTACAGAGAAAGTCCGTTCACATGTAAAAAATTCACTTTTCTTTTCTAAGAGAATCTAAATTAAATTTGCTGAATAATTTATCACTTTTAAATACGAAATGAAAATTGTACAAAAAAAACATCGAGAACTAGAAATTTATTTGTCAATTAGCCAACTGAATAAAATATGGACTCCTACGATAACCCTTTCCAGCCATAAATACTTTTGTTAACATTAATTAAGGAGATACAACTGATAATGGCTAAAAATATAGAAAGCCCTTCATGTCCTCAACTTTAAACGTTTTCGATTTAGTGTAAATAAAAATGAAGCTATTTGGCAACAGTTTTTGATGATACTAAATATAAGAAGTTAAAATAAGTAAGAAAGAGTGATACATGTTTGAACCTGATTGTTAATGCTCTAGTCATTGTATGTTTGTGAATTAAAATTGTCAAAGTAGAGATAAATTATAATGACACAGTATACAGAACATATATATTTATTAGGGTATGAGTAGGTGCTTGACTACGATTAAAGCTCCTGTGTGGTAATTACAATTTTACGTAGTTTAAATGGAGCTAGAATTTTGACGTCCTCTACTTCAACTTGTGTAAATCTTCCAGTTCTTTATGTTATTCCTCATTTATTTTTGGCATACATTTATCCGTCCAGCTAAATAAATAGTCTTTCGGCTAAATAAATTACTTGCCGGCTAAATCGATTATTTGCCAGCTAAATAAATAGTGTGCCAGCTAAATAAATTATTTGCTAGCTAATTCGATTATTTGCCGGCTAAATAAATTAACTGATACCGAAATGGATTAATTGTCGGCGAAGTGGACTAATTGTCAGTAAAATGAATTAATTGCCAGTGGTATGAATTAATTGTGTTATATTATGAATAATTTAAAAAATAATTACAATGGTCTGAATGCACACCAAAAATCAAAATCAATTTATTTAATTAATTTTCAAGCAAAACTTGTCCCCCGCTACAACAATAAAACAAATCTTTCTATGATAAATTTAATCATGTTTCATTGAAGAAAAAAAATTATTCAGGC
>JAQIVZ010000555.1:0-60517 GCA_034700945.1 Arrhopalites spinosus | reverse complement strand
TCAAATATGTATGCCGTCACAACGGACCATCGTCATAACACGGTCCCGTCACAAGTTCCTCGTCAGAAATTACCTTTCAAAAGGTCCACTCGGCAGAAAGTCCTACAACCCATTAGTGAGAGGCAACTCATCCAATTTCCCATGCTTAGCGTCATCGGGTTTTGGGTGTGTGTGTGTGTGTGTACACAAAACATTTTAGTCCTTGGCCACACAATCTTCCCTCCTAAAGCACCATCCCAATTGAATTTACATAAGCAAATACAAATAGAAAATAAGCATTCAATCCAAACATTCTATTCCTCTCTCTCCAGGATGATGCTCCGAGAAGAATAAAAAAAAGATGAGAGATTTTCATTTAAAAAAACCCCTCCCCCACATTTTACTCTTGTGTTTGTAAAAACAACTCACAATATTGTAGAGGGGTAGCCTTTGGAGAATAAAAAAAAATTGTTTTTTTATTTCCTCAACTCTTGGACTCAACAGTTCAGACTGGGAGACACACCGTCATTTGAATTCACGAAAAAGAGAGAGAGGCCTCCATGGAACCACAAGGAAGTCAAAGGATGCTGAGGAAGATCTGAGAGTTTGTCTTATCCATGGTAAAAAGTTTTTTTGGAAGAGGAGGAGGGGGAGAGTATTGTAGGATATAGCTCACACAGTTTGGCACAGCATGAAGAGAAGACTCTCTTGTGTATGTATAAAATGGTTGTGTGTGCTGGGGTTGTAGAACATGGAGTTGTAAACATGGTTTGAATCTTTTCATGAAAAATGATCTGTCAAATGAAAAGATACCAGGGCATTTATTACCTCCCAAGGAACGTTATATACATTACACTGCAGTTTACGATATTATGTTCCTCAAAAGCATCTCATGTTCATGCCGTCATCCACGCCAAAGACCCCCCTCCCCCACCATTTTTTCCTCGTATCATCATCATATTCCAGAGAGAGGCCTCAGTCTCATCTTCTTGTTCAAAACAAACTTTCATATTATGAGAAATACGAACGAGGAATATATAAAAAAAGAGTTGAGACTTTGAGAGTGAACGCTTGAGAAAATCTTACTATTTACTCTTGACTTTATGTCCAATTCATATTTATTTTAAATTTATTCATTTTTATTGTATAATTTTTCCTCCTCCTTTTGTTGTCTTTGTAGTTGTTTAATCACTTTGAATAAAAAAATGTTTTAGGAAATTCTTTGATAAAGTTTTGGTTGTTTTTCTTCTCATTTATTTCATTTTATTTTCACTTTCACTGAGTTGAGAGTTTAAAATTGACTGGGGATACTTAATTTTGAGAATTTTTAATAAAAGAAAGTTTGAGTTTTTTTCGTAATAATAATAATAATAAAGTTTGGCTATAACAGTGATAAAATTTGTGTGAGGAAACTTCTTTTAAAGTAAAAGTTTATTTTTATTGAGAAACAAAATGTCTCCTTTTTCACTTGTAATTAAATAGAAATTTAACTATTTTGATTCTTGCACAAAGTAGTAAGGAGAAAGTTTAGAATTTTGTCTAAAAACGGCAAGAATTTACACTTGACAAAAAAAACAAGGAGAGGAGTATCTATTCTATGAATATTAAATTTTGGAAATTAAATTCACTTTTAAATAAAGAAAAAGAGTGAGTAAAAAAAAGTTTGTTTTGAAACTTTATAAAATAGTATTATTATAATTTAATTAACTAAGAAAATTTTGTAATTAAAAAGAGAGAAAATTAAGAGTTAAAATGTTAAAGTTTGATGGAAGGGATGATGATAAAATACAAAGTCTTGTATTTGTGAAGATAAGATAAAAGATTTGTCTAGAGAATATTTCTCTAGACTTTCCGTTGGGCATCGTGAAGATTCCAAAAAAGACTTGGACTTAAACTCACAAGGAGTGAGGCCATGTGTATATGTAAAATGGAGGAAGACACTTTTAAATGAATTGATGAGTATGAAAGCGTCAAGAAGAAGAGTAATTCGTGGTTGTAAAGTGACGGGCTTGACGTCAATTCATCGCCTTGGCTATGAAACAGAGTAGAGAATACAGATGAGACAAAGATTTCTTCAAGTGATAAAACTCCTGACTAGAATAAACGACTCTCTTGAACAACTTCTCATAAGAGTCTCATGATAATACTTTTACTATTCATGACCTCCATGGCCTCAAGCTCATCTTTCCTTAAAATAATATTCCTCAAACATAGACACTAACCAACAAGTCTACCATTTGAATCAACTCCCTCATTATTTAACTTTATGATCTTATTTTTTAGAATATTTTGACCTCGTATCAATTTTCAAGTCATCTCACGTGGTCCTTTTTTTGTATAAAATATTTTATACATTAAAATGACATGCAAACTCATGGAATTGATCATTTGAAAGATTTTCTATATTTAGCAATCCTCTTCTTTTACTCAAATCTCTCTCTCTCTCTCTCTCTCTCTCTCACTGTCTCTGTCAACTAAAAGATTCGTTTGATTTTGGTCTATTGACACAGCCCTTAATTTTACTCCCCTGCAGGTCACCCCTAAACACTCGCTTGTTTGCTCTCTCGTACTTTATCAGCACGAAACAAGTAATTAATTTAAAAGAGTTGAAAAAACTTTCATGTGTCTAACTTTATTATTATTATTATTATATTTATTACTGTGTTTTTTGATTTGGCCTTGTGTCTAACTTTAACTAATAATAAATTTATTAATTAATTATATATCTTACGTCATCGTAGTTATGTATCTCCCATGAAATAGCATTTTGGTTTATCCTTGTGCGTGTTAATATTTTTAGACCTGAAGATAGTCAATTTTTATGACTCTGATAATTCATTCAAACTTAATTAAATGCAATTAAAACTTTGTTTGGTCAAGTCGGGGTCAACTGTGTCACATGATTCAGTTGGTGTGTAAATTTAGTTGGACATGAGAGAGAAAAGATGAGGGAAGTGTAGATTTATGTGGACCTCACAACATCTTGAAGAAGAAGAAGCAGAAAAAAATGAGGGGGTCCTCCACTCTAGTTAACCAAACAAACCCCATTATTTATCATGTTGTTAAGTAACAACAACAGCAAAAACAACCACCAACTGCCATCACAATAAACAGCCCTCTCTCTCTCTCTTGTACGAGACTATATAAATATGGTTGTACAGTCATAAATGAAATATATCCATTTTAACAGTCTCCATTCTTCACTACCCCCAAAAATAAACAATTTACTTTAACAAACTTACGAGTACATAATCATTAAAATGATACAAGACAAAGAAACCTTAAATTTAATTTTCTCTCAATAATTGACTGCCCTGTTGAGGGACTACTCATTTTAATTTATTTTTACTTTTTTAATAGCCATAAAACCTACGAGAAAATAATATTTTTAATGCCAGTTTTATGAGAATTGACCCTCTTCTTCTGTACACTCCAACATAAATTTCTAGTCCACAATTAAAAGGATTGAAGTGATGAAATAATTGAAGAGCGTAAAATTAAAATTTTGTAATTGATTTCACACAAAAATAAATAAATTTCCCCCCTCTCCATAATTAACCGAGACTTGATTTCACAGTGTGAGTAGGACAAAGTGTGAAACATTAAATAAAATTAAAATAAATAAATATTTTTCACACCTGCCACTCATCACTAGCCTCATTTCATCAATACAAAAAAAATGTCAAAATCAATAAAGAAAAAATTATTTTAGTACAAAACGACTCAACTACAAGGAAAAAGGATGGGTGTCCCCATTAGAGTGAAAATGGGAGAATTGAAATGAAATGTAATGGGACAGGTACAAATCTTGTAATTTGTAATTATTCTCTACTCTTAAAAAATCTCTCCCATATAATTTCTTTGTGTGGGGTAAAGATGGTTTAGATGGTTAAACGGGTAGTTAAAGGTGAAGGGCAAATTACTGGGCGAGGTAATGTAAGGGCAGTTAAAGGGATGGGGGAAGGAGGGGCGTGTTGACATTTTGACTATAGATTTATTGTTCAAAAAAAAAATAAACTTTTTCTTCCTCCAAAAAAACAAGACTAGCCATGACCATTGCCTCTGCCTTTATTTTAATAATCTGTTAGCTTATTTGTGGATTTTTTTTCTCTCTCTTCCATTTTTTATGGAGCGTCTCTACACACATTTTATGTATTCTCAACTTTATTTATGCAGTCCATTTTTTTAAAGACTTTTACCTCCACAAAAAAATGTCTATAGCCTCAAGTCTCTAAAATAAAGTCTTGAAAGATTAAACTAAAAAAAGTATTTCTAGATTCCTCAATGTTGGTAGATCACAAAATAATTCTACAATCTTGATAAGATCGTCAATTGATTCTCACAACTTGTTCTAAGTAGACTACCTTGGGAAATGACAAGGAAAGTAGTTTGTAAATTGAGGGGAAAAGGTTGGTCCTCAGAATTTGTGTGACATTTGATATTCTTAAACAACTCGAGTGCTTTATGAACGGTCAATGAAAATTCATGACCTATAATATAATTTTTTAAAGTTTTCTTTTGGTTTGAACAAATCTACAGAGAGAGAGATAGAGAAAAAAAAGTTCTTTTGTTTTCCCGTCTCTTTTTATGAGAGTGAAGGAACGTCGTCCATTCTTTTTTGTCCATGTTCATGTCATTGTCATTGTCAAGCGTCCCCTATTAGTTTCTTGAACATGAGGAGGATGAGAGAGATTAAGAAGAGTAAATAGGCAGGGTAGAGTTTGAAAATCATGGAGAAGCATGCACACCACAAGTAGTCACACACACACAAGGAATGAACAATGCATACTAACGAGGACATTACGCATATAAATTATAAACTGGCAGCTCACTGACTCCTCCATTCACATTTCACCTGCCACACACACCAACTCCAACTCCCCAGCTCCACCACAACATATAAATGGCTAATCATCAAAAATAACAATGCGGGTAAATTGTACACAGAGAGACAAACACAGAGACAGACACAAATTCCACGTAAACAGGTAAAATTTGAGACATTGAGTGGAATTTATTGAAATGGACTTCAGGGAGTCCATCCTCATTTCGACATGGTCTTGTCAAATATTTTTTTTAGACATAAAATACAATTTAGAAATGACAAAGGTCAGTGATGAGACGAGAATATTTGATCATGTCCCCTCCATTAAAAATCCATGTTGGATGGGATCAATGATAAAAAAGGGAGATAATTCAAATTAAATACCTTTACTCTCCCTAATTCTTTTCATGTAACAATTTTTATGATCCCCCTCTCTCAAAAAATGATTCAGGTGGATTCAAAGGGGAAAAGGAGGGGAAAGGTAAATAAGTGGAGATAAATACAAACATTGAACATGATTAGATTATAAGGGATGGACTGAGGGGGTACTTATGGTTCAGAGAATCCTTCCAGTGTACACAAAACTTAAATATTTTAAAGTTGGAGAGAGAGGGGAAGAGTGAATGAAGTACTCTGAGATTTTTATCTTATCCTTGTGTAAAAGGTGTAACTCCATTTATCTTTCTTGTCATTCCACTTTCAAACTCTTTTTTTTCTCCTTCTCCTATTGTGGTGGCCACATGCCAAGCCTAAGTCTAAACTTTTTCTCCATTTTCTCTGACGAGCCTTCCATATTACAAAATATTATTTCAAAAAAATAGAAAGAATATTTACAGAATTTTACTGTGTGTACTCTCTTTCTTATAAAAAAAACTTTTAAAGTTTCTGACGAAATTAATACAAAAAAATGTGACAAAACTCATGAAACTGTGACACAGAACTGAGTAAATGTCTCTGACTTTGTCATGTCAAAATTAAAACTCCCTCCAAAAAAATTATTTTTATTTTTCTACAAAAGAAAAAATTACGTGGAGATTTACACAAACGCCCATTTTACTTTTGTAAATATTACAGATACACAGAGTCACCCATTTTTACCTTGTACGTTGACAATGACATGAAAATGTGAGGGGTTACAAAAGTCAAGAGAAGAAAATTGTCGATGAGAATCAAGTCCACTAAATCAGTCCAAGAGAGAAGAATGGAATGTGAAATTAGACGATTAGATGAGAATTTCTTCCTCTCTTTTCGGCAACCACGTGAGAGGGGAGATAACCCACCAGACAAATCTTCAACAATTTGTTTTACATTCAATTTAAACCCAACAGACCATTGTTTTCATGTACAATATTACATCTTTAAATTATATATTACACAAGAATTCTTTTCCTTTTTTAAATGTAAATTGTTCTTACATTTTAAGTCTCAAAATACATTCTAATTCTATACATTTAATTTGTCTCTCATGATGAGGACAAGAAACAAGTTTTAAATTGTCTAAACTTTCTAAAAGGAGAATGAACAATGTGTAGTCTTAGTCTCCATGAAAGAAGAATCAAGTTTAATTAATTTATTAGCTCACTTGAGCCGCTTCAATTAACGGGGTCATTTTTCAACGATTCATTTGCCAATTTAGTCTCTTCCTTCATCTGCATCTTGAGGATCTCTACAGATTTCTAAGCATCAACTTGAGACTGTCACAGACAGAGTCAGAGTTTTCCTTAACTGACATTTTGGGTCTATTATTCTTGAGTTGACTACAAGGTATTTTTTATCGTCTCAATTGACTCAGATTTAATTAATTTACCTTTTGTATCAACCAAAAAAAAACATTTTTTTTTCGAAATCATCTTTATGGTACAGTATGCAAGATGCAGTTTTTTTAATGCATAGAAATTATCAAAAGAAAGGGCAAAAATGTTAACGAGTCTACGCTCGAGGAGGCACAGAAAAATAAAATGAACACGTGGAAAAGGGTGAGACAGAAAAGGCAAAAAAATTGGGGGGGTATTGGATTGTAAAATTTCTGTGTTTTCTTTAATGTTAAATACCTTGAACGACTGGCTCAAGTTGAGACTGACTGTGTTGCATGTACAAGTTGCAAATGACAATCCAATGGGAGAAAAAAGAAGAAGATGAAGAAAAAAATCGGTTTAGTTTCCTTTTCCGGCGTAAAATTAGCACAGGGAGAATATCACAGCTGCCTTCTGTTCAAGGAGTGTCTCTCTCTCTTTGAAAGGAGGAACTTTTTCGTCATGAAATTCTTGTTCCGTGTCTCGTCTTGGAAGAAATGGGAGAGTGTGAATGGTTCCTCAAAAGAGTGAGTATAAATACAATGAAATGTGGACTGGTGTTCCTGGGTGATGGTGGTGACTGAGAAATACACAGAAGTCGTTTGGGATGTCATAAAAATTTTTACGAAGCTTCTTTTTCCTCGTCACTCCCCACGTTTTCTCTCTCTCTCTCTCTTGTTCAATCTTCAACAAACTGACTAATCGTAAACCGACTAATAATGCTCAATAGCCACATTTTTATGATTATTTTTATTCCAACACACGCAGACTGTTGCTCCCTTCCCTCTCACAGCATCTCTGTCACGCCATCAATTCCTAAAAACACTTTTCTCTCCTTCCCATTCCTTCCTTCGATCACCAAATATTTTTTTAATATATTTTTTTATTATTTATTCATTTCTTCAACTTTACAAAATCCTTTTCTCTTTCTGTCTATACACAATTTTCAATTTCAAAAAATGGTAAAAGTGAGATTTTTTTGAACACACTTTGTCCTCATAAAATATCAACTTTTTATATATGCAGACTTTTTTTGTTCTTTTCAAAAAAAACTTGGGTTGGAGTCACTTGAAACAATATGCTTTATATTTTCTTGTCAATGATTGTCACAAAAGTCTCTTGTGTCTCATGTCTTGGAGTTTGTACAAGAAAAAAAAGAAAAAAGAATCTCGAGGGAGAATATTGTCCAGCTAAGAAAACAAAAAATGGACTTTGTCCAGATGGGGAAAAACAGGTCACGAGATGTGGCCAAAATTTCTTAAAAATTTTTCTCTTTACTTACATTCAATACTAAATCAACAATTTAAACGCCGTTGGCTTTCTGTAAGAGAAAGGAATTTTAATAATAATTGTTAATAACTCTCTTGATTAAGAAAATGACACTAAAAATGAAAGAAATGATCAGACTTTTAATTGGCCTGTTTAAATTGACACTTGAGTTAAAATGATTCTCTTATTCAATCCATGTAAAAAGGTAAAGCACAAACACACACGTGAAAGTAGGGAGAGAGACAGTGGACGTACTTCCCCTTCGACTGCACGACTCGAACTGAACAATTTTTTGGGGTGTCCTCGTCCTCTTCCCTGTACAGACTAGACACACACACACAAGCGCTTCAAGATTGAACGATAAGTTTTTTCGTTTTTTTTTGCATGTTCCATCTCAATTTTAGTCTCCAACTTTTCAAATGTTTAATTTGATCATTGCTATAAAATCCATGGAAAAAGAGCTTCAAAATTTGGGATTGGAAGGATATAAAGGATTTGAAAGAGAGAAGAATTATTTATTAAAAATGTGTGAAAGGTTTTTTCTTGAAATGAAAATTGTTGAGAGATTTCTTGTTATGAAAAGTTCATTTTCCATGGTGGCCATAGTGTCAGTATTTCAGGAGTTTTTGAAAGCATAAAAACGGCACCTTGACTACAGAGAGAGAGAGAGAGAGTGGAGAAGTGAAGCAACTGCTGGAGATTCTTTGGAGTGGACCCCTGCTGTGTCAATCCAGTTGAAGAGGCAAAACCTTGGACTGTTGTATCCACAGGAAGAATAACATGGACAGATTTTCCACTATATTTTCCAAACCACATGTACACAGTCCCATTTCCTATGCACTTTAATGCCCTTACCCAAATGGTTTTTTTTGGGACGACACACACACAAAAACATGTATGATCATATATATTATAACAGTCCATTTCATGGCATCAAAGACTTGAGCTACTCCCATTTACTCTGGCTCTTTTTAACAATTCAAATGTTCAAGATCTCATTGTAAACCTTACCAAAAAAAATAAATATATTTTTTTCTCTGTTCAAAGTAACAAGACTATGATTTTTAACATTGATTTTTCTATTGATTTAACTCTCAATTTTTACGAGGACATAAAAATCCATTTTAATTGTGACTTCTCACGAGCCGTTGGACATTGCTGGATGGGGATAATTATGTTTTTGAAAATGAATTGGAATTTAAATTAAAAGAGATGGAGTTAAATGAGTTAAACTTGAATGTGAAAATTATGTTTGGACAAGACTACAGACTTTCAAAGGGGGGAATTCATCATGTTGAGGAGAGGACAGTCTCCTAAAATCTTTTGCAGTCTCTCGTCTCAAGTTGGAGGGAAATGTGCGCATTATCATAATGAAGACGGATTATGCAATCACGACAAGGAGTGCTCAGTTGTACACAAATTTAAATTGACACAACTCACACAAACAGACTCCATTTAAACTCTCTTCCAAACACATTAATACACATCTCACTCTAACAATATTTTTGAGTTGTAGTCAAGAAAAATAATTTCTAAAGTTTTCATTTCTGAATTTTCTACTCTCAAAAATTTTGCTCTACATTTCTTAAAAATTTCATCAAATAATTTGTAAATAATTATGATGTCTCTCTCTCTAAAATAATTTTTTTTAACAAGGGGAACAAATTGAACCATTCAAAAATAAAATTCCACTCTCATTGTATGGAATGTCTCTAAAAAAATTTATTGTTTGATGGTAACAATTAAAGTGACACAAATTAATTATGTCATTTGCATTGAAACTGGAGCTCTGTGTTTTTTGTGTGTGTGTGTACAGATACTTGTGCACTAGAAAATGTGAGAGAGAAATGACTCTAAATTAAAATTCCAGCTGCATCTCCTCAACTAAGGAAAAAAGGACTGCCGCAATATACTTAAAACTTTCAACATCTTCCTCTTCCATTATTCCCTGACATAATCCAAAGAGAGTTCATTAAATATTTTTGAGAAATTATTTGAACTTCCACCGCAACTTAAATTTTTCAAAATGCACTCACCAACTTGGCCCATGTTTATACAATTGAGCCTAATGCATTGCCTCTTTCAATTTCTCTCTCTCTCTCTTTTTTGGTTTAACCTTAAAAACAACAAAGTATTACATGGACCATTGCCACATGTCCCTCACAATGGGATTCTAGTCTCTAGACAACACTCAACTTTGTGACTGTTATGAAGGAGGAAGATGAGTCCCAGAAATAAAGGTTAACATTTTTTAAATGTAACATGGTAAAATCCTAATGTTTGTTTCATATTTTCGGAGGGCATTTAACTTTGGAGTGAGATTATGTAAAGAATCAGAGACTCTAAGTTGTAAGTCAATTAATTTTATTTGGGTTGTGAGAATGAGCTGTGAGAATTGAGGGAGGAGGAGGGGGGGGGGGTCCTAAGTATAAACTTATGCTCCCTTTGGTAATAATAATAATACACACACACAGTGTATAAAGTTGTGAACCAAACAAATGGCTTTGAAATGAAACCAACGACCAAATATTGCTGTCAACAAATGGGGAAAAGACCCAGCTGAGTCTCATCAACATTGCTCACATTCTAAATAACGGAGGGATGTGGAGACAAAATATTTTGAAGCTAAAAACCTCACAAACTTTTTTCATTTCATCTCTCTACTTTATGAGAATCTTCTCCAAACCCAAATTGCAATTTATTTTTATTGACCAGCCAATTTTTTTTCTTTTAAATCCATTATTTTAACATTGTGTACATACGTACAAATTCTACTAAGGAATAGAGAGTCAAACTGTTTGTACATAAATAAAAAAAATTAAGAGTTGTTTGACTTTAAAAATTCTTTTTTTAAACACAATAAAAACAAGTTGACGATGATGCGGGACCATTTTTCTCAAAATATTAAATTTATTTCTCCCCATGGGGAAATTTCCTCTAGCGAGATTAAAGAGTGTACACACACATAAATACTGGCATCAAAATAATACTAAAATATTCTTCAACTCCCTCATAATATGTGTGACATGGTCTATATGCGATACTCCACTGTGTGCCTGGAATCTCCAGCTTTTTTTGGCTGGAACAGGAGTCAGAGAGTCTGACGAACTACACACCATCAAGTGGCAGGCATTTGAGTTTATTGGAGATTCTCAGGTCAAAAGTGACCTTGATTTTTTCCCCTCTTATTTGGCCTCCCAATATAACACATAGTGGATGCTCATTTATGTATTAGCCTGGGTCGGACTGGCTCTTGAGGTTCAAGAATGAGGGCCTTATTATTTACATAAAAGTTGGCAACTTTCTGAAAATTATGACTTGTATGGGATAATTCCAAATCATTTTATGAATTTTCTGAAAAGAAACAAAACAATAAAATTCCCTTTCAATTTAATTAATTAATAGGCCCATCAAAAAAAAACACGGCAGAAATCTCTTGATCCGCCTCTCGTATTTGGTGAATTCACGAGACTTTCAAATTGACAGAGCCGTCAAACACGTGTGCATGTTGTTACGTGTTTTACGAATACAAAATTATTTATCTTTTGAGTCCAATCATAATCTCAATGTTGATGATTATGTTTTGTCAATTTAACTACTTAGTTTGCTAGTTCTCTCTCTCTCTCTTCATTAAAGATTGTCAAGTGTCAAATTTAATTAAATAATAAAATTATGGCCCTCAATATTTCTTTTGCCGGAAAAGTAAGTTGCCGAATTCAAATTAAATTAATATTTAATGTATCTTCTTACTAAAATCAATAATTAATTTGTCTTATTTTTTAGCGTGTTTTAGTTACTGGCGGAGCAAAAGGTGAGTTTATTAAAATAATTTAATTTTAATTTAATCTCGAAAAAATATACAATAAGTTATGGACAATTATTTTGGGGCTATGGACAGGATTGGGTAGAGCAATAGTACAAAAATTGGCCAAGGACAATGCCTTAGTCACAACAATAGACAAGAATGAGGAGGCGTTGAAGGCTCTCAAATCTGATTTTCCCAATGTGACCATAATCCCTGGAGACTTGGGAAATTGGGATGCCACAAAGAAACTTGTTACATCTCTTGGACCCATGGATCATCTCGTCAACAATGCTGGTGTCATACTTTTAGCCCCATTTTTACAAATTCAACCCAAACAATTTGACACGTATGTGAGGAATTCAGAGGTTTTCCACATTAATTGTAGGTTTAATAATTGGAATTGAATTTTAGAATATTTAACATCAACCTAAAATCAGTCATCAATGTGAGTCAAGCAGTAGTTTCCAATATGATTCAACATAATATTCAAGGTTCCATTGTCAACGTGGCTTCCTTGGTAAGTCCGTCATTTATTAAAATAATTGAACCACCAATTTAATTTAATTTAAATTTGAACAGTCTGCTCAACTTGCTGCCAAGGGACTGTCATTGTATGGAGGCTCAAAAGCAGCACTAAGTAATGTTACCAAATCCATGGCCTTAGAATTGGGAAAACATGGAATTCGTGTGAATGCCATTTGTCCAGGTAATTATTCCGTATCATAATCTCATGTAAATTATTTTAATTGTACATGAAAAATTAATTTGTTTAGGTATTATTGAGACGGACATGCTTCGTAGTTCTATTGAGGGAGCAGAGACAATGGAAAAGGCCATGTTCAAGCGCGCCTGTTTTCGCCGTCCCTTAAAACCAGAGGAACCCGCTGACCTGACCCTTTTTCTGTTAAGTCCACAGGCATCCATGATAACTGGTAACCCTCTTTATATTTTATTTGAATTAAATCTCAGCATATTATCATCACAAAATATTTTGTTTATACATATTTTTTAGGAACATCCGTCTTTATCGATGCTGGGTTCACCACGAATTAATCAATTCAAATGTCGAAATTTTATTTTATTAAATTATTCCATCTTGCATTTAAAGAAATAAACAATCAAAAATGTACAAAAAGTTAATTAATAAAATTAAAAGTCATACAAATAAGAGAGAAAATTAGTAGTTTCACTAACCCCAAAATTTCATAAACATGAAAACACATTAATAATTATTTAATCGAACACTATGTATTTTTCATTTAGACAAAATGATTTACAAAACGACACAATAATAATTCTATCGTGTAGTATTTTTTGACCCATTATAATATTCCCGTACATATTGTCAACGGAGTGGCATAAATGGAACGAAAATATTGAAAGTCCAAAAGAAGAGTGATATTTCTAACTAGGACAAAATTTCATACTGCACCAAAAAATTAATTCTTCTCCAAAAAAAAACTCCCCTTGATTCCTCCCGTATAATTTTACATAGCCTGTACATGGTACGTACCTAGAAAAGAAGGAGAAAACTCAAGTCTAGACGACAAGAACTTTCTCCCAAAGGTGAAAAGAGGAATGAGGAGAGGGAAAGGGGGGCTGGATTTAACATTTATACGTTGTAGATTTACATGTGCAGTTTAATTACAGAGTAACATTTTTTTGATATCAGATTGATCGGTCGTAAGTCGAACCTTGTCGCAGTACACAGAAAAGTTGGGAATGGGCTGGCTATGTAAAACAAAAGGTAGTAGAATGTAGAGAAGTAATTCAGAATATGCATATTCTATAAGAGGGAACAAACACCTATAACATGAGAGGAGGGGTCCATAAAAGTAAGTACTAAATAAAAACATTTTTCTTTCTCCTCATTTCTTGGCCCTTGATCCGAATCTGAATTGTAGAGAGGGAGAGAGAAAGGAGGGGGGTACCGTATGTACGAAGCACATGTTGTTTGTGACTTTTACTGCATAATAAAGAAATGTTCGATCGTCCACTGCGATCTACTGCGACGACTTTCTCCTTTCTTAAGAACCAAATGTATATGCCGAGAGTAATGTACAACAAAATAAACAACAAGGCCCCCCCCCCTTTCAAAAATAAGAAGAGGAAGAAAGGGCTATTTAGTTGGTTCAGAAGAATCTGAGCGGTTCACACATGCACAGGGATCATTACACACATATTACATGTATAACCTCCTTTAAACTGACATTCTCTCTCTCTCTTTCAAGACGAGAAATAAACACTGCAGTAAGACACACACGCAAAGCCAGTTAACACTCTGCCGCAGTTTTTTACCTGAGTTTTCTCCACTTCCTCTCCACTCAATAATTCCCATGGTCATAGTCAACGGTCATAACATAAGCCGAGGGGAAAGGAAAAGAATTCCAAAAATTCACCGCAACACTTTCATTTCACATTTTATTTCCATTCAGAGAAAGTGTACAGTGAGTGAAAGTGAAAGAGAGAGAGAGAGAGAAGATTTAAGATCTAAAGAAAGAAAGTCTGGAAAAGTTTTTCATCTCTTATTTGTTAGAGTCTCAAGTCTCAGCTCTCAAATTTTTTGATCTGATGATTTGATTTGGAATTTAATCTTACACACAAGTATAGTGCCTCGAATGAATTAATTCAGCTGTGATGAATATTTTTTAAGAAAATATCAATAGTCTGGGAAGAGGATCAATACAAAAAAAATCTTTTACTATTGAATATCAAGAGAGATATAATTATTATTAAAAATAATTGTTTTTGCTCATTAGTTGCCTTTAAAATAAAATGAATACACCATTTGAAAAGAGAGTTTGTTACACTTTGTGTGTTTGTGAGCTCACTGCTGTCCTTAGTTGTGTCAGCATTTTCTACTTGACCTTTGCCATCTATTTACCATCCTATCGGCAATTAAATGCTGGTTTTAGTGAAGAAACCGTCATGTGTACAACTTTATCCAATGTGACTTTAGAGAATTGTGAAAGCTCCCCGGGTAATTTGTGAATCTTATTTGTTTGAGTGAAAGTTTATTTTTTCACAGTGACATGATTAATTTGATTATTTACAGGTGTGCCTTCATGGAGTTCTTGTGGTGAGAAAGTGGATTATTGAGAGTTTGTCAATTTGAGTCAAATTATTTAATTTGTGATTTCCCAGTTCAATTCAAGTATTAAATTTACAAAAGTCAATTTAAATTTAGGTGAATGGTGTCTCTCCAAATCTGGTGGGGCTTGTACACAAGTAAAACAAATTTTTATAAACTAAATTAATTTGTAAATTTTGATCAAATTTATACAATGAACTATAAAATTGTATTATTAGAATTGAAAAATTTTCTTTGTACTCAGATTCGAGTTGATGTCCGAAAAAATGGAACAAATGTTCAATTGGAGGAATGCGAGACTGACATGGAAGATGTTGTATATTGCGATGGAGTCGATCCCTTGGAACAACCTGCAGAGTAAAAAAGAAATTTTTATTAAATAATCCTCAACATTACTATTACTCCATATATAGATTACCCGTATAAAGTTTACAAAATTCTTTGCGATAAATCCAAATAATTTTTTTAAAGACTTAATCTTTGTAAATTGAATCAATAAATGTCTCAATAAGGTGGCTTGTCATCATTGTGATCAGTGTTACTCATCCAGAAAGTTCTGAAAAGTTTTACAACAAGTATAAGACAATTAATTCAAATGATTTTTGTTGTACACAGATGCATTTTGGGCCAATGTGCTGACTTGACTGGACTGTACAACTGTTCAGTGACACCAGTCAGTCCAGGAGTGACAGAGGCAGCACAGGGGGCTCGATGTCGAGACTTGACAGCAGTTTTGGCTTGTAATTTAACATCAGTGGATCCTGGAGTTCAATGTAGAACAAAGAAAGCATGTCTTCATTTGAATGGTCTTTATTTATGTCGAAAGGGTCATTGTTCAAGGGTACGACCCCCTTTTAAATGTGAAAAAATGTGTACGGGGATTCAAACTGGAGGAAAGTCCATTATTATACGAGAAAATGATGTCATTTTTACAGCTCATTGTAAGAGAGCTGTTGATATGGACACAAATGAAGAGATTTGGCCCAAAAAATTGGTAGGAAATAGTACGAGTGGGTCAGTGGATAAGATGAAACCGCCCATGCTGGTCATGTATTGTACAACAATTATGAATCGACAAACAAATAGTACGACCATTCAAATGCTCGATTGTTTCAATGGAACTTTGATGGAGCCCGGAGTTTTTGGAGAGTCAACCGACATAATAAAATTGGTGAAGGAACACACAGAAAATGAACGAATGCTGGATCAAACTGGACAAATTGCACCAATAGAGTCTGAATTGATACTACAACACAATGCTCCTCTCTATATAAATTATGAGGGATGTGTCAATACCCTCATTTTGAGAGAATGTGAAAAATTCCATGCCCAGTATGGAGTAGATGGAAGTGACCTGAGAACCAATGCTCGATTCCCTTGTTACTATCGACCTCATTTTATTGATGACAATACTACTGTTGATGCAAATTTTGTCATACTGAGATTTGACATCAAACGAACAACAATGGAATTACTCATAGCCACTGTCGTTCCCATTGCATTGGCAGTTGTCTCATGTTTCATGCTCGTCCTCTGTTCCAGGGTCATTCAAATTGACAATGATTCTCATTTCTACGTTCAAATGTGCAATAAAACTTATCGACCTAACATTGAGGTAGATCCCATCAAAAAACTATAGTTAAATTATGCTTTAGCTACTTTGTCGATTCATTTATCACAGCCAAAATAAAATATTTCTTTGTATGTCATTAGTAATGACTCATTACTGCATTCTCCAGAAAAATTGTACTTTTTGATATTTTCTAATTTCTATTAGTCCAGTTTAGGACTATTAATCGAAAATTTGGCACCCTATGCATTTGTATTGTTGATATTACTTGGGTAGATTAAATTTTTCCATTTAATATCCTAATAATAATAATAAATCAGCCTTTTACTTGTGAAAAAACTTAATGTACATCATAATATAATGATTATATACTCTAGAGAAGCATGCATATTGTACTAATATTGGACTCTGTTTAACTTGATGACGAAATTGACGAATAATATTCATTGCTTGCTGAAACTTGAATGCCAAATAAAAACTGACTGTAAATTTGTTTATCTTTTATTTGATTCATCAATTAAATCATTGAAGAGATAATTCATCGACTAGAAACTCTGTACAAAAATATATTGACATAGGTTTTCAAAGTAGTATTGATCTGAGAGTCTGTGACTTGCAAACTATGATTTTTCCATAATCATCATTCATAATAAAATACAAACTTGGCAAAAAATTATCAAATTCTAGAAATTGGAATGAATATCCTTCATTCATATACTAGTAATAAAGTAGAAATCACAAAACAAAAGAACAGAAAAACAGAAATTTGACAGAATTTACAGGACTTACTCCAACATGACCGGAGGTAGAGGCATTTCACTTAGCTTAAGTATAAAATCTAGAATATACATTTGAAGACAAATTTCCTGTGGATTATTTGTGACGTAAAATCCGGGGACCTGGAAAAAATGAATCATTCTTTGAAAATGCTACGTATTTAGAATTATAATAAAATAAGTTAATGACTTACGGCAGCTTTTTCCAGCATTACTTGCTGATCACTGACTTTTTGATCCAGACTCATGATTGCTCGCATGTCATTATTCTTCATCTCCTTCTTTTGCTTGTGAAGTAATTCTTTGATAGTCATTGATGGTTTTGACTTTTGCTGTTCTCGAAAAATTTGTCTTTCCAATCTGTGCTTTTCTTGTAATTTTAATCGAGATTGATAAAGATGCTTCTCCGTCACGTCTTGTATCTCTTTTAAACCCTGAACAATCTCAAATATAGTGTCATGAAGTAATGTATTTGCAAGACCAGATAGTAACTCTGATGGCATTCTTTGCTGATATTTCCTACGAGTTTTAATTGTCAAACATATTATACTTTGATTTTAAATATTTTTTAAAATAATATTTTAAAACACATATTATGTGTTTTACTTACGGTGGAATTTCTCTGGCCATAATTTGAAGTTTGTCCAATATAAAATAAAGTCTAGTTTGAAGAGCCTGTGCTCGTTCCATGTTGGATGGACACTTTTCTGACACTTGACCGATGAAATCTTCAGAATTTCAAGAATTTCACAAGAATTTTATATAAAAAAATTCTGTCAGATTTTTTGTTTTTTTCCCCTGCAACTTTGCAAGCGCAAGGAATTCTAAGGAGAAAGTCAGATGCTACTCCATTGAAAAGTACCTACCTAAGTTGAAAGCCCAAAAAGTAATTTATTCCTTGACCTCATCTTTACGTGAGCTTCCAAATACCATCGTAACAGGTTAATTTAATAGACAAAGCAAAAATTTAAGTCCGAAGTAGTCCTGACTAAAGATACTCTTAGCAGTGAGCCAACTGAATACTGAATCAGTAACTAATTATATCAGTAGGTACATGTTTTGCCACAGATTGAGGGAAGATGTGGGCAATAAGTACATAAATTATGAAACTGACCACAACAGGTGACCCGACATTGTACCTTGCCAAAATTTTCATTCACCTTTCCAGTCAATGCGAGCAATTGACAAAGATTCAAAGATTAGTCTTTGCGGTGAAAGTAGGCGGCACATTAACATGTGTTGTTTAAAGCAGGTAAGTAAAAACCGTTAAAATCTGATGCGGGTACTAACAGCCACCAAAATGAGTCAACACTAAATAGCTCACCCTATTTTTATTAACCCAAACAAAATTGTCAACCATTTTGGTTTGATGTTCCTAAGCGGTACTCTTTGTCAATTGCTTATTTTAAATTTTCCGTTAGACCAAATGTAAAGAAATTTTATAAAGTACTGCTAAAGAATAAGTTTTCAAAATTTCAGAATGTTACAGCCAACAAAAAAAATGTTCGAGTCGTTCGAGATGTTGCAATTAAGAATTCTAAGTGCCAAGTTTTCACTCACATTCAGTAAGACAGAGGCAAAGGGACTTTGTAAGGACAACTACTCAGCATTGAGCTTTTGTAGTTCATAAAAAGTTCCAAATATGAGTTATAATGAAAAATGAACCACTGAGCGTTAGAATTGACATCAGTCATAATTTATTTTGTCATTTCTAAATACAAAGTAAAAAAATAGCTGCCTTGTTGCATATGTTGATAATTTTTGTAAAACGTGCCCGTTCGTCATGGAGTTTAATTTCTCGCTTGTGAGGTTTGTGGATTTCTTCCTTAAGCTTGTGCAGTTTCTGAAGGATTGCCACCGGCATTGTTACTAGCGGCACCGGCACCTCCAAGAGGATTGCCACCGGCATTATTACTAGCGGCACCGGCACCTCCAAGAGGATTGCCACCGGCATTATTACTAGCGGCAGCAGCACCTCCAAAAGGATTGCTAGCATTTCCTGGATTGGCAGCTGCATCTTGGGTTGGACCACCTTGCCCTCCGGCAGCACCTCCTGCACCTCCTGTACTTGTTTTGTCACCTCCTGCAGCACCTCCAGCTCCTCCAGTACTTGTTTTGTCGCCTCCTGCAGCTCCTCCTGTGCTTGTTTTGTCGCCTCCTGCAGCACCTCCAGCTCCTCCTGAATTTTTGTCTGGGCCAGCTCCTGCACCTCCCGGACCTTTGCCGTCATGGCCTGAGCCAGCTCCTGCACTTCCTGTATTTGGTTTGTGTCCAGATGGAGCTCCCTGTATGAAACAAAGAAAGTATGGTTAATGGTTTGCAAAATGAGACATTTAAATTCAGATAGAGGAAACTTTTACCTGAGCGAGAACGACGACAGCTAGAACAGCTGACAAAACAATGTAGAGTTTCATGTTGAAGAGTATTTGAATGTTTTTGAACTGGAAAGAGGTTGAGATTTGATAAGAGGACTAGATGCTCACAACTGTGCTCAAAACTGAAAAGTCGAGCTGCTTATATAGTCGAGAAATTTTTTGAAATGCATAATGTGGAATCATGGTAATAGTTTCTATTGTTTGGAAGCAGAAGTACTGAAAAGAGTTGAGACAACATGTCTCATTTACAGCTAGGTTCATTCCCTCAAAAAAAACTTCCTCGGGATAGTAAGCGGTATGTCGGCCGTCTACATATTGAGTTTCTGTCATCCAGTTTGACCGAATTTTGGGAAACGGAGACAAATTTGTCATGTAAATTATACATTTTTCATTACCACCTTCCGGAAACAATAGGCCCATACTATCTCGTGAAAAACCTGGCACGAAATATTAATCTCAAAGTTCAAGGCTTAATTGTTTTCTCAAAATTGGACCAGAAGAGAAAATTCATAGTCGTGTACCCAACTGATGGATTCAATATGACCATTGATAACATTAAAACAATTGATGATGAGTAATTAGACTTTGTTCGGTCTTAAAATGTTCCATATATTTCGTAAATACTTTAATTAGTTGTCAATGTAATGGTTTTTTAATGGAGTCACAATTCATTGTTGACCCATTCAAACTATAACTGTGCTATACGTATATACTCGCAAATTATATAATTGTTTCTGTCACTTATTTTTAATTGTCATTTAATTAATGACGCTATTAATGTTTATTATAGTAAGCCTACCCTATAGTACACAATGAAGAAAAGTGAAAGGTTGTCTATTACATTTTTTATAGTTAAAAATTTGCTTCTTGATGAAAGCTACGAGGTTTTTGGAGGTCAACAAATGTGGAGACATGTTGGAGCTGTGCCCTTCCTTGTATGACATTGTGGAGATGAAGGAAGACTGCATTCTTGACCCTTTGTACTCCTGGGTCTGCTACTGCCATCATTGGGCACGCAGGTACACATTTCTGGACCATTGTTGTCATTCTCTCCCATAGTCTGACGTTTACAGTAAAAGTCTGTAAACTTCAAATCATTGTCTTCAGGGTCAAAAATCATGGGACAGGTGGCTTGACACAATGACCACAAAGTTTCATTCTCAGTGTTTGGGCCACAAACATAGTTTTCATTGTACTCGGGCATCTGAAAAAATAATTCACTGATGAGACTTGGTGAAAATTATTGATATGTAACGGCAAAAAAAACAACAGACTTTAAAACATGCACAAAAACTAGGGACAGGGAGATAACTTCCTTCTTCATTTTGACGAGACCGACAAGAGTCTTGACCACAGACATCCTCACAAATTTCCTTTGCAATTGCATATTGTGGTTTACTACAAGAATCCAGTTGTTCAATTTGACCTTCAGGAATTGGCTCTTTATCCTGAGCAGAATCCTAAAATAAATTGTGTTTCTCAAAAAATTTGCTTTATAAAAATAAAATAAAACAATTTAGGTATTTAAGTTTACCAAACTTTTTGCTCCAATCTCCAAAATAATAAAAATTCCCAAAAATAAAATAAAAATAAAATGCTTCTCCATTGTGATTTTACTATTAACCAAAATAAACATTTACTAAATTGTCTTAATATTTTTTCACAAATGGCCTCAAAAATTGACAAATTTTTTCCTCAGTGATCGTCTTTTTTATAACCTTTATTTTTAATCAAGCATTCCCATTCTAACCCATGAATCTCCATTCTTTTCGTCTGCCTTATTCCATCATACATATAGAGATGCCCAAATTTTAAATGGAATATTATAATACAACTAAATTTGATTGACAAACGTCAATCAGTGAAATATTTATGCCATCATAGAAACAATTTGTCTTAGTATGGAAATTGAAATTTCAAGAAAATATTACAAATTATTCAACTGTCATATTTAATATGTGGAGCATGAAAAGTTTTTATTTTTGTATGTCATTCTTCATTTATTTGTTCATAGTCAATACATATTTTTTATAAATGTTGACTAAATATTTTGTTTTACATAAAGAGATAAGGGAGAGTTTTTTTAAACAGCTTTGCAATTTGATAACAGTACCAGACACTGGCAAACCAAGTTAAACATTGATTGAGTATAAAATTTTTGTCTTCCTGTTTGTATTTTTTTACTTTTATGGACAATAACAGTCTTAGTCAGCATTAAATATGTACTTTGTTGTCCTTAAACTCTCCCTATCATATACTACATATTATATATATATAATATAATTACTGTAATTATTTTTTTGAAAAGTACTCAACAGTTTACGAGCATTAATGTTAAGCCTCATATCCAATATGTCAGACAAAGCCACATTGTTTTGATATGAACATTAAATATATGTAACTCAATAAATTTCTTTATAAACTCGAACCATTTCCTACAATTAAATAACACAATGCTTGTACTTACTTTAATGACAATTTTAGAATTTTAACAAATTATGCTTCCTTTTTTAAAAAAAATACAAACTCAAAAATGATGACCAATTGGTAAATTAATCTGTAATTTTTGTATGAGATAATGAATTATAATAAATTGACAAAAAAAAATGTACTTTACCATCCAAAAAATAAATCAAAAGTTATTTAGTTCAACTTTGAATTTCATTCCAGGTATTTAACTTTAAGTTATAATAGTGCAAAAATCAAAAAATATATAATAAATTTAAAATGGAGTTTGCCTTTCAAAATTCTATCGACTACAATGTTTTGACAGTGGACACGGAGAAAGTTGAAGAAGAAGATGAAATTATTCCTTCCTGTTTTAATCCAACAGTTGAGGGAGCCATTGTAATTATTGTAAGTATTAAAAAATTTGTAATACATAATTTGTGTTACATTAAAATTGTAATGTAAAATATGTTGCATGTATTGTACAGATATGTTCATCTCTTGTGATTGCCCATAGTGCCATATTTCTTGGAGATGGTTTGGCAGCCTTAGGAACTCAAATAAGGACGGAAGACATGACCGATGTCCTAATTGTCACAACTTGTGAATATATTTTCACTTCCCTTCTGTCAATTCTTATAGCCACTTTTCAACTTGAACATAGTATTTCCAGTATAAAGGCTTTAACTACTCCATATAATGTAAGCTTTGTACAATTTAATTCTCATTCAATTTGAGTTTAACTAAGACAAATTATAAATCGTTATGAATTTTAGTCTAAAAAGAGACATTGGGGTCAAGTCCAAGTAGCCTGTGCAGTTTCAATCATGGTGTCCATGGGACTAGCCTATACTTTCCATGCTCAAGACTACGTGACCGGTCAACTTTTTCTAGTGACTAATTGTGTGCACATAATCATGTCGATTTTAGCAGTCATTCTCACCAAACACAAACTGTTATAACTCTACAGATATAATTATGTAAGATTATGCATTTTTTTATTTTTAAACAAAATGACTAGTATAGATACTAATTTAGTAAAAAGATGACAATGAAATTCTTGTATACTTGAAAAAATTAATTATTCATAAAGACAACGACCAATGAGGAATCCATTCTCATTGAATTCTTGACATTTCAAACCCCTGGAACATTGTACATAAGGAGCGTAAGAAAGGGTACTAATTATGTCTTCTGTCGTGGTTTTGTTAAGACTATCTTCATAATTTTCTTGATGGGGTTGTGAATTTGACGTTAAAATTTCGGGTTGTGGAACAGAACAAGCAGAGCCATTTAAACTTTTACATTGACCTTCTTCCCATGTCATTTCAATGGACAGAAAGTTGGCCAAATCAATCAACAAAATTTTAGTCTCGTCATCAGTCTCTTGAAAAATTTCTTGTACAATATTATTATCCTTTTTTATTCTCTCCCAACTAAAACAATCACATTTACTGTAGTCATAGTTGGTAATGGTGGAGAGTCTAGGGTAGCAAAATAAATTAGTCTTGTAAATGTCACATTGTTCAAAGAAACTTTCTTGTGAGTTTGTATGGAAAATACAAGAGTCATTAATGGAGGCCTTGACAATTGTAGTCATTTGATGAACATTATTTTTAAACTGATACTCATTCTTATCCTCTTTATGGGCTGAATAATTGTCATTTTCATGTATTTTTCCAACTGAATTAATTGTTGTAGGAGTTGGATTATATGAGAAATAAAATGATGTAAATTGACGAAATGGAGAACTTCTCTCTTGAGCCCTCACTCGTTTCGGCCCAATTAATACAATCCCAATTAAAATCAGCAACAACACTTTAAACGGCAACATGGTGAAAAAATACTGAAATATTTCCAAAAATTATTTTTAAGTATTGATGGCAAAATGTACAAAATGAAGATATTAGAATTACATAAGTAGTAACTTACAAAATTAATTTTATGCACTTTTTTATGTAAATAATTAAAGACAAACTGTACAAATCTTACATCTAATTTACAATGTGTAACTAACGTAGTCATTTTATATGACTATGTACTGAACAAGATTATAAACAAGAAATTGCAAGGGGCCAAAGTTCATGATCCATATTTTATAGGTATTTTGCCAACAAATGCATTCTCATGTTGAAATTTTAAACAAGAAATGAGTCACAAACAATTCTCGTCATGTTATTTACTTCATGTCCAGGGTCTACGAGAGTGTTAAATTCTTATCACGTCTGTAGTCTATTGAATAAATTTAAAAGACTAGAAAAATAACATTATTCAATTTTTAACGCAGTCTTAATTCCTAAACGTCCAGAATTGACAGGGGGATTGTAAGACAAAAAATGATCACCGTTCCTCTCATTGTGACGCCTTGTTACTCACAAAATAGGACTAAATTGTTCATACGAATGGACTAGGATTCATCATTTCAGCCAAATTCTCAATTATAGAAAACATTTTTAAGTTTTTCTAATAAATCGTCAATCTTTGCATTAGGTATCATTTCATTTCATTTCAACTATGAGTGCATAGGATGAAAAGAAAGGATTGTCAGTTGACTGAACCCAATTAATTATGTTAAATAGCTTGAATTCTAACGGAAGTGGAAAGTAATGAACACACTCTGGACAATTATTTTCAGGATTTTAATTAACAAAAGTACATACATGTAATCATATAGAATAGTGTATTAAATGGAGGAAGTAATTCTAAGCTCCATTCTCCATTGTGTATTTTTGAATAGAGAACTCAAATTTCGCGCAACTTTTGTTAGGTTTTGTATGAGAGAGAAATTAAAATTTTCTTCAAAAGTGGTCGAAAAAAGGGACGAGGACAATGTCAAGTCGCAGAGTAAGTACTTTAAATTATTTTTACATTAATTTTTAACTTTGTAAACGTCATTTTGGTTTGCGATATAATTGACCGCAGTCTGGAACGACCAAATCATGAGGGTAGTCATACTTATGTACAGACAAACAATCTTCCTTTGTACTAGCAGCAATTGTATGTATTTACCAAGAAGAGATACAAAGGGACGCGTTTCTATTGATTTCCATTGATTTACTATTATTAGCTTTATCATTTCTGGTAGTACCAATCTTTGGATTGGCATTTGATTGCTGCGATACCAAGAATTGTTTAGAATTTTATTTGTCATGTCTTGGTACTCTTGATAAAATAGTACAGCTTTTTCTATTCTCGTCGCACACACGGGGAATACAAACTAAAAGTCTAACATTAAATTTTTACCAAGTCATTTTATATTTTATATTACTAGACTTATGACGAGATGGATCGTCAACTTTTGCCTAGTGAGTTGAGTCCGAGAGATATCCGCCATGACGATCGTTCGGGTTCCAGGCATCGACGAAGCTATAGGTATGATTCAATAAGAGATAACAGAACAAAAATAATCCGTGATGATGTAATTTAACACATGTCTTAATTTTATGTACAGCCGTTCTAGATCCAGGTCACCATCCCGAAAGAAGTATGGAGGAGGAGGTGCTGCTGGTGCCGGTTCAAGGAGACGGTAAGCAGAAGAGTGGATTTTTTATTTATAAAAACAACAACTATCAAGACATGGGGGTGTAATAATTATTCAATTCTTATTTTATTCCAGGTCCGATGAAAGGCCAAGGTAATTATACTTTCCTTCAGTTTATTTCATATCATGTTGACCATATTATTTCTATAGATTCATACAATTGTCCAGATCCAGGTCTCGAGATGGTGGTGGACGAAATCATGGTGGTGGGGGTCGTGGAGGTGGAGGAAGAAGTCGATCTAAGAGTCCCATGTCACGAAGAAGACATCAGGGAGCAAGTCGAGCTATTCCGGTAATTCTTTAAACAAATAGAAAAGTTGACAATTAGAGTGACTTTTTTATAACAATTTTTTTATGTATAGGAAAATCCCTCACCAAATAAATGTCTAGGTGTCTTTGGTCTTAGTTTGAGGTGAGTTTAATTTTTTTTCAAAGTAAAAATTAAGCCATTTTTTCGTGTAAGTTAAAAAATAAACTAACAAATGTCACCAAGTCCGTAAGGCATAGGCAGCGAGTCGACACAAAAATTTTGCAAATTTTGCTTACAGCATCGTAATTTTTTTGGACCCCCCCCCCCCTTCAGTGGGGGAGGGGTTAAAAGTACATTATGGCCCATAATTTATGGGACAACTTTGACTTCTATACCACCAAAATGTGTACACGTATATATATAGACTAAGGTCTTTCCATAGTATGTAAATGCCAGTAAATGGACTTTACTTGCTATGGTCTTTCTAAGGTACCTCTGCCACCTTTGAGATTTTTTTGCGGCGTTATTTGGCGGAATTTCACCAAACCGCCCAAATGCCATTTGGGTATTAGTCTGTAGATGCTATATAGAAAGTTTTAACAAATTTCATCGACAGACGGCTTGTTCAGAAAAAGTCAAAACAATTTATGTGGACTCGTTGCCTATGCCTTATGGAAATTCTGATATATAATTTTTAATTCATTTATATAGAACGACTGAGAGAGACTTGAGAGAAGTCTTTGCAAGATATGGACCCATTGAAGAGTGCACAATTGTTATTGACGCACAGGTAAGCATAGCACAAATTCTGTACACTGTGTCCCACAATGCACTGACCGATAAGAATCTCTAATAACTTTTTATGTTTTCAATATTTTTCCAAAATTCCAAAACAACAATTCGTAGGGAAGATTCGAGTTTTGTTTCTTAAAGGTCGCACAGAAAAATACCCGGGTATCGTGGAGATCCGAAAACGGGTTTTATGATATCCGGGTATTTTTCTGTGCGACCTTTAAGAAACAAAACTCGAATCTTTCCTACGAATCGTCGTTTTGGAATTTTGGAAAAATCTTGACAGGAAAAAAAGTTATGATTTTTTACTTTAATTAAGTTAATTAGGAAACACCCTGTAGTACTCGAAAAATAATCTTTGCAAAATCATTATGTTCCAATAGACGGGGCGTTCTCGAGGATTCAGTTTTATTTACTTTGAGTCTATTGGTAAGTTAATTAAAAAATGCCACTTGTTTAATAATTTAAAATTTGTACTTGACCATTTCTAAAGATGATGCTAAAGCGGCTAAAGAATCCTGCAACGGGATTGAGATTGATGGGCGAAGAATTCGTGTGGATTTTTCAATAACTCAAAGAGCTCACAGTGAGTACACTTATTCATTTCTTCTAAAAACTTTGTGTACATTTACATAGTCATTCGTACTGTGTTTAATGAGTCACTTTATCATACTCTGATATATAACTTACAAGCTTACAACTTTTGATTTCGTGTAATTCATATTTTAATCTAAACATGTTTTTTTTAATACTGAAGCTCCAACTCCAGGAATATATATGGGCAAACCAACGTATGTATTTTGATTCATTTTCATTTAAAGACAACGTTAAATTTATAAAACAGCTTTTTAAGTTGTACAAATTTTGATAATGCTTTTAGGGTGGACAGAGGCTACGGATATGGTCGCCGAGGCCGTCGAGAAGACAATAACCGTAAGTTTTGTTTAAAAGATAAAATTATTATGTAGATGGAAAAATATTAAAATTGTGAATGCATTTAGGTCGTCGATCTCCGTCTCCACATTACAACCGGCGTAGGGCTAGGTACAGCCGGTCAAGATCTTACAGTCCCCCCCGTAAGTACTACTGAGACATAAGCCACCCTATATAATTGATATATATAACTATAATTTGTCCTTACCTTCATTATGAAATGGAAACTTAGTGCTCCTTAAGTTTGATCTTTATCACTCCCACTACAATTTGTTTTATGTCTTGTCTGTTTTCAATACATTAGGGTTTATCAGAAAAAAAAATTTGAATAATTCATAATGTAATTTAATTCCCTTGAACTTCTTACTAAATAGCATTGTGGATATTGAATAAAATTAAATGATGGATTTGGGTGTGTAATTCAGATTTGAAGATTAAATGAGTCAAGTTTAACAAGATTCACAGAATCATTGCATCAGGATTAAAGAATTAAGAACTAAGAACATTTTAAGAGAACCCTAGAACATTGAGAACTCAATTCAAACTCAAGTTCAAGACCAATGTCCAAGAAAATTGACAAGCAATCTCTCTAACGTTCACACTAGGGATCGGTTCAGAAAAGAATCAAGCATGAAAATCTCAGGCAAGTTTTCAAGGCTTAAAAGTAAACCCTTTTGTTTATTTTTCTCAATCACTACTTTTTTGATGTGGGGAAAAAAATGAAGTATTATTGGATTTGAAATTTTGACCCACCTATAGTAAAACAAAAATTGAATAATGTATTATAAATATTATATTATTTATATTTATATATATATATATGTTATAATTTCACACTGGAAGTCGACTGGGGAATTATGTACCGTGTTCAACTCAACATGGAAGAGAAAAAAAAAGAGAAATTCAAGGAATACAATAATGAAAAAGAAAAGAAAAATACAGTTCATGCCAAAAAATGTTGAGTGGTGGGGAGGGGGGTATCAGAATCAGAATCAGAATTTTTTGGAACAGAATTATCAAGTAGAAAATATCATAGAAGGGAAGATGGTTTACAGGCAACTCAAGAGAATCTTTCCAAATGAGAAACTGAAAATTTAGAACAAAAAATGAATATTAGAAGGCATGTGTGTTTAAAAAGAAGCTGCTGCAAGTCTAACTTCCATTGTCCATCCTTCACTGACATGAAATAGAAAAAAAGGTGTTTGAGAATTAAGCAACGAGCCGACATCGCTTCATATAATTCAACAATTACTTCATATTTTCATACAATACTCTTGTCACTCACACACAAAGCAAGTTCAGGTAAGTGTCAATCTGTTGAATCTGGTGTATGATTGGTGATGGGTGCTATTTTCATTGTTGTCTGCTGATGATATCATGAATTCACCCTTCCAACACTGAATTTTTCCCAACCACCCCCGTCTTGAAACTTTTCCAGGCATTTCAAAGTTGTACTATTACATTTTATGTGTGCCATCCTTCCTTTCAATTCATGTGATGCCAAATGCAAGTCAAGCTTTGCTGTATGCTTTCATAATAAGCATTTCTTTACATTTTTAAAATTACTTTTTCAATGGCTTTAATTAATTTAGTGAATATTAGTCTTAAAAAATGTAGTAATAACTGCTTTTGGGTTGAAAAACTCATTGACCGGAATCCTCACCCATTACCACACGGATTGGAATACCTACACCAAATCTTATATAACCGCAAACTACACAAAATATAGACTTGGTAATTTGATGACGTGACAAATGTGCTAACTTGGAACGCAGTCAGCAGGTACAAAAAGACTTTACTATATTTTTTTTACATTTTTAACATGTGATTATGAAATCAAAATGAAAAAATAAAATAAAAACTATTTCATGATTGATGGCGTATTATTCTCAACTAAAATCTTATTGCATCTTTGTACACAAATAACAACATTAGGTAAATTATATTATTTAATGAACAATGATCATAGAGTACAAGAATTTGAAATGAGAATATCTTGTTTTATTTTACAGCCCTGCACATTTCGTAGTAAGTTTACACATTGTTACAACAATATTATATTACTGGAAATGCTAAACTCAATTACTCCGTAGGGAGACCATAGCTTCGTTCATGGTTTTATTTGACACTTAAATTTTAATAGAAAGTAGTGTACTAATCATATACAAAAATCGACCGTAATTAAATCTTTTTCATAAGAACATCACCGTCTCATATCAAGAAAACCAACTTAATTATTTTTAGCATGTAATAATACACCAGTACAGAGTAGCAGTACAAAATTACAATTATTCATTCAACAGTCGCGACAAAAACAACAATTGTCTATTCATTATTATTACTGGGTATTTATTTATGTACTAGAGCTACGAGCTTCATATAAATTAGTCTACAACAATAATAGACTTGAGACTATGCATAATGGAAATATTATTTGAATTAAACTAACTAACCTGTATTAATGTATTATACATGACACTATCATAATTCATAAGTAACCTTTCATATCAGAATCATAATCATCTAGCATGCACAAATACTAATAATCATAATACTCGTATGAGTTTTTTGAAAAATAGTAGAACGTGCTAGATTGGCGAGATCATAATAAATAAATCGTAATTATAATAAGAAAACGTACGTAAAAGAAAAAAAAAGATCGTCATATTAAAAGTTGTCACGTCTTATAGTAATAATATGGTAGTTCAACTATAGGTAAAAAAAAGACTTCAAAGTCCAGGAAGTTGAAAATGTAGGAAGCTAAAACATCCTACACGTGCAATTGATCATCCTCTACGAAGTCGTAGGCCTTTTCTCTCGTCACACATTCGACATGTGAAACCTACAAAAAGAAACAATTTGACATTAGATTTTATTTTTTTCACGTTTTCTTTATAGAAGAAAGGCCATGAGCTAAAACTTTACCTTATTTCGGAATACCACACCATAAAATTTGTGTGCATTCTCAAGTAATTCAGGCCGAAATGTAGTTGTGATGAACTGAGCATCTCCTGATAATTCATGGATCATATCTGAAATTCAACGAGATATTGATTGCAATTGAAAAGCATTGAAAAAATTCTCTTAACACAAATAAACAGTTAACGACACGAATATCAAATAATTTTTGACAAATATTATTATTTAAATAATTTTTAGTAAAATTACCTGCAACGGCCTTTCTGTGCTGCGCATCAAGAGCCTACAAGATCACAAAATTATTAGAAACATATTTTACTTGTCATAGTCATGATTTGTGAGTGTCGTTTTTTTAAAAGTAACATAAAAAATAAAGACAAAAGTCTTTGTCCTAATAAAATCATGACACGTAAGAGACAAAGTTTGATAATATTTACCTGATCAATTTCATCGAATAAATAGAAGGGAGCAGGATCACATTTTTGAATGGCAAAGATAAGAGTGAGAGCCACCAAGGATTTTTGTCCACCAGACAATTGGTTCATTTCCTTCATTTCTGCTTGTTTATTTCCACTAAAACTAACCCGAATGCCGACACCAGTAAAATAATCTGAATTAAATCCTTGTAATGATGCTCCCCCATCCTCTTCCATGGAAGCAGGTAATTCTGTTTCTTCCCTATTTCCTGTCTGCATTACTAATTGGGCATGACCACCGGGAACAAGTTTACCAAAAACTTCAGTAAAATATTTTGTAACTTGTCGGAAAGTAAATAGAATGGCTTCGGTCTTTCTCAATTCTAAATGATCCATTAGTTCTTGAATTTTTGTATGACCAACATCCAACTCTTCTTTTCTGGCCACTAATTTTTCTTTCTGATCCGAAAAACTCATGAATTGATCCAAAGCTTTTTTATTCACATGAGCATATTGTTTTAACTGTTGATTAGCCTTCTCCAATTGTCTGTATAATTCTTTTATACTTGTATTTTGATACTTGTCAAAAGCTTCCGACGGAATAGACCCCAATTCCCTTATCTTCTTGACACATTCATTAATTTTTTGATTTAAAGTATTCTGTTTGGTGGCCAATCGTTCAAGGTCTTTAGAATCTTCATTTAACTTCTCTTGACATTCTCTCTCTTCCGCTTTGTACCTTTCTAGATGCTCTTGAGCCTGTTTCAACTTTCCAGTAGAATCACTCAACTTCCGTTCTGCTTGACTTACAGATTTGTCCAAACCTTTAATTTTTGTCTCAACACTCTTGAGCTCAGATCTGCAATGATCCAATTCTCTTTTACGATCCTCCACAGAAATTTCTTGCAGAGCTTGAGTTAGCTCATCCCGTCTTCTCATCAAATTATTATTGAGTGTATTCTCTAATTTATTTTTCTCGGCCTCTTTTTGCATGCGCCTGGTAAAGGTTTCTTTATTCTCTTTAGTGAGTTGACGAATTTGATCAGTTAAAATATCCACCTCCCTTTGA
This sequence comes from Arrhopalites spinosus, assembly GCA_034700945.1. NCBI lineage: Eukaryota > Metazoa > Arthropoda > Collembola > Symphypleona > Arrhopalitidae > Arrhopalites > Arrhopalites spinosus. The sequence goes on along the minus strand of JAQIVZ010000555.1, from coordinate 28,666 downwards.
TCTGCCACAGACAAACTAGAGAGTAAATCCTGGTGGAGCTCAGCCTCAAATCCTTCTTTGGTCGACTGTAAAGCTTCCTATATAGATAAAACAAATTAAAAAAATTAGTTGCCTATGTAGCGCTGAGAAAGTAATTAAGTATGACATGATAATTCGTTTTGACTGTCTTAGGATATAAAACTAGCACATTGTGGACAATATGGAAAAAAGTTTATTTTATCTTTCCGTTGTGAAAGTAATTTTCTTGTACGAGCAGGAATCGTGCATGTTCGAACACGTTTTTTTAAGCAGAAAAAACACCGCTCAGTTAAGTTTGACCATCATGAAGGACAAACGTACTGTATATGGCGCTACTGTCAAGGAACTAAGATCACTGGGCGATCTAACATCGACCTTATAGAATATTACATTTCAGTTTTCCCATTTATGTTATACCTGTCATACTAGTTCGGGAGTCTAAGGTAAGGTCATAATGAAATTTTCATCTATCAATATTGAGAGGATATTTTGTTGCTCTTACTAGACTGAATACTTAATTTGTTTGTCTTTACAGGTCAGCAATGGAGGACACAGAGATGGTTGATGTCTCACCATCGTCTTCAAAAGGATTAGTCATTCCACAATTGGACGACATAGGAAAGGCAGAGGAAAGAAAACTTCGTGTAAAAATTACTAAATCTTACCCTACGTACTTAAAAGTACAAAAGCTCTTAGATGAACATAAGGAGGTAAATATAACAATTAATTTACTTGTATTTCCTCAAATAAATGTTTCATTGATTCAATCTTCATGAAATTAATTATATAAATTGTACAGAAATTCGGTTTGGATTTTGCTCTGGGAGAGGAGAAAGAAGATGAAGAGGATGAGTTAAAACTTTTTTGTGATTTTACTGATAGAAGAGAAAAAACAGGGACAACGCCTGAGGTATGTAGTGGCATTTGCAAAAGTTTAGTACATCTCTCTTTTTGGTTTTTCGTTTTCGTTTTGACATGTTCTAAAATATATTATTATTTGTAGCAACTTCCAAAAGGAGTGAACGGATGTGACGTATGTGAGAGTAGAAACAGTAACCACTTTAACTATAAACGGAAGTTATGTGCAGGTTGTGTTACTACAAAATCAAAAACAAAAAACTTGATTTTAAAATGTAATGGAGTCTTTCAGTTAGTGAATGATTGTCCACTTGTTGGTAACCTTTTGCACAAGTGTGTACGATGTAGAGTGGCTAAAATGACAGAAAAGGTTCCCGAGTATTACGATGGCAAAAATATTGCACAAAGTACTGTCCCTCCTGGACCCACGTTACCTGGTCGCTATGCTAATCTGATGGACTTAAGAGAAGTGGGATCTCACTGGGTAAGCCATTTAAAATAATACACCGCAACACATACGTATGAAAATAAGAATATGTATCCGGCTAATTTAGCTAATTTATGATTCTGTCAACTATTTTTGTATATTCTAGTTTATCCATGATAATTTTGAACGTAAAGACACTGGGGCATTTTTGATTCGAGCCATCAATTTTTCTGAGAAGAATTTTAGAGAATTAGCAAGTTTTTTCATTCGAGTGGAACTGGATGATGTTCATTTAGATAATGCTTATGGTGTGCAACAACTAATGCGAAAAATGACCTCATTACCGGCATACCACAACAAAGAATTGTTTTTGGTTCATGTTGACCAAGAAATTCTACCTTGGAGTCCGCATGATCCTAATATTGCAATTTCTTGTTACTACTCCATGATGGTAAGTCATAATTTTAATAATTTAAATGACAATTATTGTCATTCAATATGACTTTTGTATAAATTGTGAATTTTATACAAATTATGAAATCCTAAAGACTAATTATTTTCATTTCAGGTTGTTGACTATTTACTCAATCCTCGACTGAATGCAGATCCACGACAGTCCATGAGGACAGAAGTTTTAATGTCAACAATTAAAGCAAAGTTCATCACATCGGAAAATATAAATAAATATTTGGCCAAAAGGGGTTCAACAACTGGTGGTTGGATCCCCACTGACGAACTTGGAATTCCTCTACTCGTTCCTCCAACAAAAGCTGAGAGAGTTTCTTCATACGTGCCACTTCAAAACTACAAAGGATGTGTGTACGCTTATATATTTGAGTCGGGGAAGGTAAGTTTTCATCATTTTCTGCTATATTGTCTCTTTTGAATGAGTCAAGTAATAATAATAATGTTACTGTAAACTAAATGAAAAGAATTCTCATTTAACAGGTAGAAGTTGGTTCCTATCATAGAAGTCACGCTCGTCCACACACAGACTTTCAACGATCGGCTCTATCGAAATATATAGAAGACACACCTTCCGATCGGTATTTTAGAGTTATACTACGTCATATACAACAAGAGAGGGATAAAGACAATGAAATACTACGCAAATTGTATGAGGGAATTTTTCAAGTAATATTCAAGTTTGCTGAGTTAAGTCAAATTCCACTCCCGTATCTTAATCTTCCAATTCAACCTACATCAACAGCAAATACAACAACTTGGCCTGGATTAGATCATAATAACTTGCCTAGTAACCCTATCGTTCTACTTAATGACAAGATTGAGGGAGCAAACTTGACCATTGACCAGTATAATGAGATGCAAAATATTTCTAGACTTTTGTTTGGACGTCACATTCAAGACAATTGGAGTTACGAGAATGACCCCCTTCAAATTACTGTCCCAGAACCTCAACAGGGTTAGAGTAAAGAGTTACCTATTTTTGATTTGTATATTATTTGTACGTGCCTATAAAAAATATACAATATTTCTTACATTTAGATATTTATATCTATTCCATGAATTATTAATGTGAGTATAACCAATGTCTCCTTTTTATATCCTTAAACAAATTAATTTCAACTTGTATACATTCAACGAAAAAAAAAAGTACTTACTAAATTCGACTTTAGTTGACTCAAGGACCTTTCCTTGGATTGTTTTGAACGATCAATATTTGTAATTTTTTCTTTATTAAGCCGAATGTCAGTCTTGACTTTATCAAATGTGTCTTTGATCTTACTATTTTTTGTCTCATTCTTTTGCATATCTGCATTCACTTGCTTAATGCTTTCTTCTACTTTAAATAATTCATTCTTCAACGTTGTCATTTCTGACTCTAAATCTGCCTTTTGTTTTTGGAGTGCAGAGCGACGCTTTTGAATCTCTAAACTTGATCTTGAAGTATTATAGTAACCACCAGTTAGTACACCTTTACTGGCTACCTTGTCCCCATCCAAAGTGACACAATCGAATCTATATTTATAAAAAAAATTAAGTTGTACAATGCATAATTAAGTTGTCATCTTTATATCATAGCAATGATTCTTTTAAGTAAAAAAATAACAATTTACCTATGAGATTTTGCTGTCTTGACGGCTGCTTCCAATTCACGACAAATCAATGTCCGTCCAAAAATATGGCGAACGGCTATATCAAATAAAAAATATATGTAACAATATAATTATTTTATTTTAAGTAAAATCACTAAATATAATTTACTAAATTTACTAATACCTTTATCAAACTTTTCTTCATACTTGATGACACGGACCATTTCAATCACATTTGGATCTTTTGGATATTGGACATTGCCTACCATCAGCCGATTCAAAGGCATAAAATTGACTTCACTGTAAAAATAAAATTAAGGTAAATAATTAGAAAAATGTAAATAAATTGGAATTAACATAAAGTACATACGCCATTAAATATATAACTTAAATTCATCCGTTTAGCTCATAGACATAAGTAGATGTTTCACATACCCAGGTAACTTTTGTCGATTAAATTCTTTGAGGATAGTAGAGCCAACTTCATCTGTTTCTACAATATGATAATAAAGACGTTTGCCCGCTGTCACCTCAACAGCCGTTTCAGTACCTTCATCACAACGAATATTTTCTAGAACAAGGCCATGGTACCCGTCAATCATATGTTCAAATCCACCCCGATGACGAAATGTATCCAGTACTTGGAGAATACTGTTACGACCATTAAATATTTCTCTACCAGACATTGAACGAAATTCTCCTTCACATTTATTCATCTCTTCATTTTTCAAGGCGAGACTTTGTTGTAGATTGCTCTCCTTTCTCCAAAGTTCATTTCGTTCTGATTGAAGCTGATCACGAGATTTCTTTAGCTCATAATAACGTTTGTTATATTCATCAATATTGGTCTTGTAGCTTTCTATTTCAGAAGACATTCGCTCTACCTCTTCTTCCAATTCAATTTTCTTCTTTGCATCGCTGTCCAACTCTTTTGTCAGGCGATCAATATCCTCTGCCTTGTCTTTAAGCCGTTTATTCAACATTCTGAAAAAGAAACCAGATGAATTGTTTTAACAAATTTAAAAGAATAGATTATTAGAATGTATTACGTAACATGGAGTGTAAATCCGTTAAAAAACAAAGGAAATTTATTTTATTGTAAAATACTATAGCTACATACTTCAACTCGCTGGTAATCCATTTATCTCTCTCATCCTTGGTTGTAAATTGTGAGCCACGGCCTTGTTTAGCATACAGTTCTTTTCGTTTCTGTTCTTTGAGTCCCAATCTAGAATTCAAATAATTTATTTGAAATAAAATTTATTTAGTAAATGAACTCATGACGTAAAATATTTTAAATCAATATTTAGAGAGAAAAAGAGAAAAGAAAATTTACTCTTTTGTGATAATTTCCTCCTTCTTTTTCAACTCTTCGTATTCTGGCTTCACTCTTCGAAGTTCCTCTTCCTTTTGCTTAATTGTGGCATTCAATTTGTCTAACTCTTGTTCTGCTCGCTTCTTTGAATTCTTGTCTCCACTCATTTCTTCATCCAAATCTCGTTCGCGATTCTCCAATTTTGTCTATGAATAGAAGTATACGTAAAAAACGTTGAGGGGATTTTAAAATAACTTTTAAAATATTTTTACTAAATACTATTTAGTAGCACATGGTAATTCATTTCATGCTTGAATAGTTTTGTATCTCGTAACCAAGTAAAATAAAAATAATTCTGTACCTTCTCTTGGGTCAATTGTTGTGCTTCTATTTGAATTGCTTGTTTTTCTTCCTTTGCTTGATTTACTTGTTGTCGAATTTCTTTTAATTCCCTGGAAGATGTTTTTGCATTTTTCTCAGCATCTCGAAGACGTGAACGAAGGGACTCTGAACCCTCGCCGGATCTTTTTCTTTTGAGCTCCAACTAATATACAAAAATGTTATTTAGGTAAACCATGTATTCAAATTAAATACAGTAATATGACTGCATTTCTTATTATTTAAATAATAATATTGGCAAAAATTTAAGTACCTCTTCCAATCGCTTTTTTGTATCATTCAACTCTCGATCGTGAATTGTATACTCGAGTGCACGTCGTTTTTTGTCCCATTTTTGGTACTCTTTTAACTCTTCCTTTTCTTCCTCCAATGTCTTCAAACGTTCTTCCTATAGAACAATTTAAAAAATCATTAAATTTGGTTCCGGAATAAATAACACGTAGTTGAGAGTTGTAATTCTCATGTAAATACTTAAAAATGGTTTAAAATTAAATTGTCACACGTACAATTGTCTTTAAAAATTCCTCAATCTTCTCCTTCTTTCCCTCAGTTTCTTTAAGAATAGATTTGGACTCCTCTTTACGTTCGTCGTATACACGAGTTCCAGCCACTTCTCGAAGAAGTTTAAGACGGTGAGCATCTGGGGCTGTTGCCATTTGATTAATCTTTCCTTGTTTGACAATATAGTAAGGATTTGATCTAGAAAAACCAGCAGACTCCAACAAGTTGACCACATCATTTCTAGGAACCATCTTTTTATTCAAAAAATATTGATCTTTTTTGGCTCCAATAACACGACGTAGACAAACTTCTTCTCGGTCAATTGGAAATCGACTATCGCTGTTGTCAAAAATAATTTCCACAAAACCTGTGAGTACTCTTGGTCCCGTCCCTTCATGTAGGAGTGCTTGACGTTGCTCAGGTCGAAGATGAGAGAATTCATCACTGAGTACAAATTGAATTGCCTACAGATTTAAAAAAATAGAATTGTCACTTAAAATGCAAAACGTTTTACTCCATCCACGACACGAAAGCTTTACATGCCACAAGTTCACGTTATTGTGTCAAAGTTATTTGCCATTGCTCATCATTGTTATAAATTATGTTGTAAATTGTGACTCACATAAAAGAAGTTACTCTTCCCTGATCCGTTTCTTCCGACAACAACATTATGACCCTTATGAAATGGTTCAACAATGGTCTGTTCACGATAGCTTTTAAAGCCTTGAATAATGACCTGTAAAGAGAGATATGGTTAAATTAAATTAGAAATACATTGACAATGTCCAACTATTGTTGCAAAGGCACAATGAAAAGCAATTCGTGACGAACCTGTTTTATATGCATGTTGTTGTTTTTGAGGATTCAAAACTAATTGCACAACTTTTTGTTTAACTTAAAAGTGAAGTTAATCCACAAACATTATAACTTTACTTAAATTATTATTGTTGACAAATTTTTGTCAGGAGAGGACAAAAAAACAAATAACGCACATTCAAACCGAAACAGCTCCCGCCTTTTCAAAGCGCCAGATTCAAAAATAAAAAAAATCTCAAAAATCTCTCCCCTGTTGATTCCCCTTGGCCCTTGTCTTGAAAAATTAATTAAAATTTGTTCATGGACAAGACAGGATAAGAGGGATCACTTCCACTTGTCTCCCTACTTGTGTGACCCCTGGGGTCACAGTCACGATGCCAGCACAATTTGTGGAAGGAACACAGTATTCTCCTCTGGTAAGAACAGTTTAATTGAACATCTTTTAAAATTACTTTTTAGAAATTAAGTCTCTTGGACATTTTATTCAAAACTGTCTTTGTATTCACAAGATTAGGAAAACTCATAATTTTCCCACATAATGATTTCTACTTGGTTTCATCGTGATATTGTCACATCCTGGAATCACTTGGAATTGAGGCTACATTGATTTTTTGTAAATTAAATTAAGGCTAATAGCTTAACAATGTTCTTTTAATTTTCATTAATATTGAAAATCTTGAGCATTGAGTTATTGTTTATTATATGTGACATATCATGATCCATCACGTGTGATCATCATCAAACGGAGATTTTTATTGGGTCCACGTACTAATTAATGAATGGACAAGTTGACAAAAACAATTATCCAAACATTTAAAAAAGCAAAAGAGAATTACGTCCGAGAGTACCAGTTCATTTTTCAAATAGTATACTTTGCTTATCGTTAGTCATTGGTTAGAAATAGAAATTCCGCTATGCAATATCCATCTTATGTAATTGTGGTAAAAGTCTAGAACTTGTCTACAAATTGATTCATGAAATTAGACTATTAGTTACAATGTCATCAATGTACTTGTAGTGGGCGTTATCCCACTATAGAGGCCATAGCTACTAATCAACCTTTAACCTTTCATTTCTTGTCTATCCATTAAGAAAATTTTATCACCTAACGCTGTAAGAAACATTGACTGTTTACATTGATAGCAGTGTAGGTTTACACTGTTCAACTTTTTCCATCATCATCTTCATCTAGTATCGATAGATAAAAAATAATAAAAATATATTACAGAAATATAATATCATGTCTCTATTTAGATGTATCTGTATAAATGATATGATATGCAAGCTAGCTCATACTAGTTGAGCTTTATTTAATTGAAGTAAGTTGTGTATATTAGTAACTTACGATTAGACATCCAGCTGCACAGCGCACGGTATGTTTCACAATGTATGTAATTATCCAATAGTCTTAAGTACATATCTTACGTCATAAAGGTATTATATAATAATAACCATTATTCCAATATTTATTCATTATTTATTAACCTACAAATCAGATTTCGTTTGAACGGAGATGTCTGCGTATTTTTAGGCGTTTGTGAATAGGGTAGTATTTCATAGTCACATCGTGTACTGTTATATAATATACATGCCATTCAAATTTATTATTAACAATCATATTACTCGGCACCCAGTCAGCAATGGAAAGTAAACACGGCAGTTATTACATTGTAAATACAGCAATTTTGACTGACATGTGTATAAATTAGAGCATTAAACGTGGCAGAGGAATAATTCAATTGAGCAGCTTAACTTTATGATGGTTTCTGTGGCTTCTCTGATCATCAGGTTTTTTATTTGATTAGTCTGAGTTGTACATTTCTCGTAAATTGAACGAAGAGAGAAATTTTCTGTTCCTGAGTACGTGTCATAATTTGAGTAATTCTGAATCAGAATTTCTGATGGTACGGAAATTCCACAGTTTTGGTAGGATGGACGTGTTATTCTTTGCCCGTGTGATTACAACTGGTCATTAGTTGCGTGTGTTGCAAAACAAGGACTAATTAAATTGTACTCAATACAAAAACAATTCCACACAAGAAATGTACATTATATGGGCAACCTGTGACATCATAAACAAATTCAACAGTTGTCACTTGGAAATATGTGATCATGTTTCGAATTCTGTCAAAGTTGGCCTGGCCAAATATTATCATTAACTTTTCTCCCGATTCAAGTTTGGTAATATTGTAATACCATGCTTTTGTGTCTTTTGTCATCCGATCCTTATTTAGTAGTACTAATAAGCCTACATAATAAATGAAGTATGTAGTGTCGTAGTCATTTATTTTATATGTAAAGTTTATTCTTTTAAAATTTCAGACTGGTTTAATTTACGTGTTCAATTTAATTGTTGGCACTGGAGCTCTGACTCTTCCTAAAGCATTTGGTGAGTTTTTTTAAAAGAATTTTTTGAGACCATCTAATAAACTAAATTTTGACACATGTTAATATTAATAATGATTTAAATGACAGGTACCACAGGATGGGCTCTAGGACTGGGAATAATTCTCATGCTGGCTTTCATGAGGTATTTACTCATTGATATCATCAACTATTTGGCCTATTGAGTCAGACAACTTTGTTGAAATGTTGATGTTGATACAAACTATTTTTTTTTTTGAATTTACAGCTACATCACAGTGACATTAATAATTGAAGCCATGTCTATTGCTAATGCATTAATTGTCAAATCACGTAGAGACAATGGGAGTTCTGACAGTTCAATAGATGATGGCAATGGAGCATTTCGGAGAGAGAGAGAACGTGATCCTCTCATCCCTCCGGAATTAGGCGAAGAAAATGAACAAATGTTGAGACAAGCTAATACAGTAGCTAATTTTGAGATTAAGGAGAGAGTTGAAATGGTAAAAAAACAAGTCGTCATCTTAATCAAATATTATTTCCTTGTTGTTCTCTTTTTTTCCACTAATTCAAAAACGCTAACAAATAGTCAAAATAGTGACAATATCTTGATGATTTTTTGTTGTAAAATTATTACAGGGAAAAATGGTGTCCATGTTTTCTGGCAAGATTGCTGTCTATCTTTTTTACCTTTGCATAGCAATATATCTATATGGTGACCTAGCCATTTATATTACTGCGGTTTCCAAATCTTTGCGTGATGTTGTGTGGTATGTAAACTTTAGCTTCTTATGTTTCTTTCTGTACATTATACATTACATTTAGCTGCCAAATCGTTGATTGTTTTATAATTTAAATTTTTTCACTATTAAAATTGCAGCACTTATGCTCCAAAACATAATTCCACTGACGGAAATAGTACAACCCCCATTCCGAGTAATGCAGACATACTCAATACTGACCCGTGTTGGCCTGAGATTACTGATATGGATAGATTTTCAGCGTATAGACTATTTTCCATAGTTTTCATGCTTGTGCTGGGACCCTTTGTGTTTTTCAATGTAAGTTTGGTTTATTTCATTTCTACATTGTACTTTACATATCATTTTGTAAATGCACAAAAAAAATAAGAAACAATGCATCAAGACGATTAACTTTTATTACCTTTTCTAACACCTACTTTCCAGGTTCAAAAAACTAAATATCTTCAACTCACAACTTCATTCATGAGATGGCTTGGTTAGTTTCTTGAAATAAAATGAAATCTAAAAAATAATGCTTATCCTACAACTTGTACATTGAAAATATATGAAAATTTGAAATTTACTGGATTATATTTCCGTTTACAGCATTTATTATTATGATAACATTGGCTGTCGTCAGAATTGCCAATCATGAAGGGCCAAGTCCACAGAGTCTTCCCTTGGCCAATATACGAGAAGTACCAAGTTTGTTTGGTGTCTGTGTATACTCTTTCATGTGTCATCATTCCTTACCTTCTCTGGTAATTAACAAATGCCCATTAGTTCATATGCCCTTTAGTTAACATTTAAAGAAAATTTGGTTGTTAGTTTTTTGTTGTTTATATTTTATGTAAAAAACCCAAAACAGTAATTGTACGTATTAAATAATTTGTTGTGTCTCTGTCTATTTTTTCAATAGGTGACCCCCATATCAAAAAAGCGTAGTCTCTTCGGCCTCTTTGTTGCTGACTACGTACTCATTACAGGTAAAAAACAACTGCACAGTGTACAATTTGATTGTTTGGTATAAGTATCATCGCCGATGATTATGTGTTTAATCTGAAATTAATTTGTGTTGATTATATTTTGAAATTTTTAGCATTCTACCTGTTGTTGGCGTTTACCGGCATTTTTGCATTTGCCGACCTGAAGGATTTGTATACCCTAAATTTTATTCCTGACAAGGGGGAATCCTCTAGTAATTTAGTTATGGAAATAATTAAATATTTCCTTTCACTATTTCCAGTCTTCACGCTAAGTACCAATTTTCCAATCATTGCCATCACCCTGAAGAATAATTTAAAATCTATATTTCAAATTCATGATGATGATGATGATGAGAATGCTAGTCTTATTATGTCTTTACGCTATGGAAAATGGAAGCAGTTTTGGTAATTAGACTTTTTTTTGTTCTCTAGAGAATTATATATCACGTGTGAAAATATGATTTCGTTTGTACAATAAACAATGTAGTAGAAGTAGAGTACATAAGCATCCTTTACTTTATTTATATCAGATTATTATTAATTGAGTGATATTTATTTTTGTGATAGGACAAATTTGGGATTTCCTCTACTTGCTATTCTTCCTCCATTTTTGATAGCCATCTTTGTTGAGGTAATATTTGCTATCTATAACTTTTTCATGTGTAAGCAGTATAGAATACGACGGCTATTTATTTTGAAGAAAACAAATGAATATTAATTCATGCTGTTAAATTTAGGATGTGCAAGTCCTTGTTTCTGTAACGGGGTCATACGCTGGAGCTGGTATACAGTACTTTATTCCTGTCTTCTTGGTTTATCATGCAAGAAAATCCTTTCCGCAAGTTGTAAACATCAATCCTTACTCTTCACCATTCAAAAGTGGATTTTGGCTCATCTTTGTAACCGCGTGGGCTGTACTATCCATTGTTTTTGTGACAGTGAATCATTTAGTAAATCAAAAGGATAGTCCATCTGAGATTCTACTATCTTAATCTACACTGTAGATTCTACAGTCAAACTGTTGGTCAACAATTACTTGTTTACAAAAGGAGTTTAGAATAATTTGATTACGTCAATTCATGAACGCTTTATTTGAGATTGGTTTAGTAATTCTGTATTTGAAAATTTTAAGAGCTAGATTATAAAATCATGAATATTATGCAGAGCTCATTTTCTTTCAATTAGAAGAGAGTTAGCAAATCTTGTTGTTAGATTTATACTAAATGTACATTCTTTTTGAAGGAATAGGAGACATGCTGACTATACAAAATGTATGGAGCGCAAGGAATAACTTGTATACATTACATTAGCTACTTAGGTATTTCTGTTTGGCAACTACTACACAAACATATTCTTTTAATATGAATAATTAATTTTGAGACGGGATATATTATACATATCTACGACATTACTGATATTTAAACTCAATTCATCGCAAACGCAATCATCTCACGATCACGCTTGTAAATAAATATATATAATTTGTTAGCAGTTGTACTTTTGCCTGTATTTTGTGATTTTGCTACATTACTTTAATATTTTACAAGGGGTGCCAAATGTAATTACGATACAACTTTTTTTTGTATGAAATTCCTTGCTCTCTTAGTGTACTTATACAATTGTATTTAGTGTGTTACTTATGTTGTATGATATTATTATTATTATTTCGACCAAGGACTGACAATTAGGGTAACTACAAGTAAGATTGTTGAGGCCTACAAAAGGACAATAAAGTGTGCAACTCGTGTACAACAATAATAATTCCAAAAATATGATACATGTAACAAATTGCTGTTGAAAACAGATCACATGTCTACATAATGTTATTATGTATACTTATAACTTTACATGTAATTATTATTGTGATATTTATTTATTAAAAGAAAAGTTACAAACCAAAAAAGTGATGATGAATGTAATATAATGCAAAGGAATGCTAAGAAAGGATTTATTTCCGCAATAAAAGTCAGTCATAATAATTATACGATAAACATTTTATTAAAAAGTTTACCCATGCGATTCTTCATATTAGTTTGATGCATATACAATAGTTTTTCTCTCTTTACAATATACGTAATATAGATGTATATATATAATCTGTTGCGATAATTAAAATAATTACAATAATCTCCTTAGTTAAGTAAATGCACATGATATGAGTGTTTTTAAAAGTATTTAATGGTAACCATGATTAAAAGTTATTGGAATGTAGAGATGAGTAAAGTTTCATAAGTAGTAGGCACAGTAATAATTCTTTTTGAATGCACGCTAATAATATCAGTCTACCTTGATTGTTCATAGTATACTTTAAATAAACATTCTAAAATGAGCTAATAACTAATAATTTTAAACTGCCCTTGAATGTACTGGATGAAAAGGAAAAAAAAAAATTTTCAATCTTTACGTCGACTCATTAAATAAAAGGAAAAAATGGCAATACCACAGACGACAATTGCAATGAATTTCCCAAAAGCGAGAGTTCGCCTTTCAAATGTGGATAAACCACTTAGATTGTCATTCACATTACTCCGCCGTTGTATTAGTTCAGCGTTCTGTTGGTCCCAATCATAGTCATCTTGAAAGAAATCATGATGATGTAGTAGGACGGATCGACGAAATTTTGAATCGTTGTCAAATAATCTACTTTCCCAAGTACCGGTCATACCTAAAATGTATTCTTTACCAAAGACAATTTCATCCTCTTTCTTGTCGTTTTCATTACTTGAATCAACGATGACAGACCAGGTGAGGATTCGGGAAATCGCAGGCATCTTCATCAAATTTGACTTGAAAATCCCATCCCAGTTGCGAACTTGATTTATGTCCAAGGCAAGTTTGTTACAGTCAAGAAACCGTGACACATTCTCCATAAAATTTTCAGAAAAGGAACATTTATCAAAGCAACATTCTGCAACTTTCAGTGGTTCACTTGCAGTGGAATGAATGACAGCCTGTAAGCACAAAAATACATGTTAAATCAAGTAAACTCTACAGGCTGTGGGACATAGCATTAATAGATTTAAAACTTACTTTGGTAATGATTAAATCATTCAATTTGTGAAGATTCAAGGCCAAAATCTTCAAATCAATCATAAATTTCTTCTCAAAGTGTAGTACCAATGTACTTAAATTATTCAGTTTTTTACTTAAAGACAAATCAATGAGTAAAGAACTATTCTCCTTGCCTAGCCACAAATTCAACTCTTCCAAGTTGTAGGGTGTTGATTCTAATGACAGAACGTAGTCACTACATGATAAATATTTAACAGTAGCGGCATCAACAAAATTCTTCAAAAAATTATCGTTCCAAGAGCTTGTCAGTAAGGGTGATATGATGAGCTTTTCACATTCTGGAGTTGATTGATGCCACAAAAACATTTTGTAGCCAGCTAGACTGATATTGACATCAACCTTTAAATTACTTAACTGAGCCAATAGTCTCAGGGTCCTCCCCCCTTTTAGCTGCTGGCATAATAGTTGAGAGTAAAAATCTACATTGTATAAGGCAAGTTTTTGTGCTGACGACGAGGTCAAAGGCACATTCTCTGAGTCACGATGAAAAGCTTGATACAGAACATCATTGACAGCGTTACTGACATCATTCACATGAAGGGAAGTCAACTTTGGTAAATGTATTCCACGGTAATAGTCCTTCAAATGAAGTTCTCCATCCTCAAAGTCTACAGAATGATCAACAACAACTTGGTACAATTTTATGGTCGTCAAATTATTACACCCGTCTAGACTTTCGAGTAAGTCCACCGACTTCAATTGACAGAATTCCAAGTAGAGAGACCTATTTAAATTCAAAGAGTTTGAATTGTTAGTACAAACACAAAAAAACGACATGAAAAAATTGCTCTATAATTAGAAATGTTGTATTACCGTAAAATCAGTTTTGTACTCGAATGAAGGGGATGAAATATAGTCAAATCATTCCTATCTCCTCCTTCATAGTAAAATCGACCAACCTTATTCTTCTCATCTTCATCTTGATATTTTGACTTTCGAGAGACCATAATTTTTTACTCGTGTTTCTGTACAACATATAAATTAATTAACACTATTATTAAATCAATCTAATTAATTAAAACTTTTTTAGAAAAATATTCTATAATTTTTTTTTTGGTTACCCAAGTCAAATTTCCCAAAAGGTGTCAAGTATATCTCAGTTGAGGATAATTTTTTGAAATTTCTTCAGAAAAAAATTCACAGCAGTACAAGAATAGTATTACAGCAGTTCAAAATAAGAAGTAAAGTGAAGAGTAATGTCTTGAAATTAAAGGTTTTGTTAACTAAGGTTTAGCGTTTTTGATAAGACGTCTAGGTGGATACTTTATCTCTGGGTATATTTTGACTGGAAAACTTCAAAATTGTAATGTGGAAACAAATGTGGACAACAAGGTGGAATTTTATATTTATTTGTATATTTCCGTATTTATTACTATTTACTCAAGTTTATGAAACATATATTCTTGTTGTATGCACTTGTGGATTCATTCTTGGTGAGTCTCCATTTAAATGTCATGTTTATTTTCTTTTGAAGGTGGAAACCTAAAAATCCACATTCCCTGGACCATTTAAAGTAAGAAACATTTAAACTTATGTTATAGACTGGTTTGTCATCTTCAAATAATTCAGGAGGAGGATTTATGAATTTTGAAACTTGTTCAATGCCTCTTCAATATTCATTAACTATATGTTGATGATTTTTTTTACTCTAGGTATCTATACAATGTCCTGTCAAAAAATCAGACTGTCAGTGAGAATAATCGTGGACTTTTGGTAGAAACATTGCGTTCAATTGCTGAAATCCTCATATGGGGAGATCAAAATGATTCCACAGTTTTTGAGTATAAATAACCTTTTTCAAAAATTAAAGTTTTACTACAAAATACGGCTAAAGAATTAAACTACTTGTATACTTTTTTATGCAATTTAAAATCGTGTCAAATATTTCTGACTCACTTTTTTTTTTGTCTTTATGATATAGCTTTTTCCTAGAGAAGAACATGCTCTCATTTTTTCTCAAAATTATGAAGCAAAAATGTGGCAGCTACGTTTGCGTCCAACTTCTTCAAACACTCAATATTCTTTTCGAAAATATTCGAAATGAAACATCATTATGTAAGTCAAATTTTTCATACAATTACTCACTCGTGTCTATTTGAAAAAAAGGTCACCAGTATTTCTTACTGTAACATTTGTTAAATTTTCAGATTATTTACTTTCGAAGTAAGTCAGTCGAACAAATATTGCAAGGAGTCCATTTGTATTTATTCCTTACCTTTGGTTACTATAATGTATACTAAATTGTACTCATTTTTTCTTGTATTGTAGCAACCATGTAAATTCGATAATTGTTCACAAGTTTGATTTTTCCGATGAAGAAGTCATGGCGTACTACATTTCTTTCCTAAAAACATTGTCACTCAAGCTTAATTCTCACACCATTCATTTTTTCTACAATGAGCATACGAATGATTTTCCATTATACGTAAGTGAATTTTTATTAAGTATTTTACTTTTTATAGTGCCGCAATGTAAAACGTACTCGAGAGTTCTAACAATAATTTGAATAATTAAATAACGTGTTGACTACGTCACTGCGGTTAAATTAATTTACAAATTACAAGTACATTTAAAATGACATTTACTTTGTTTTTTCTTTCAAGACGGAAGCAATAAAATTCTTTAATAATAATGAATCCATGGTGCGAATAGGTAAGTACTTATACACTGCTAAAATCATTTTTCATTTTACATTTCACAAGTAAAAACATTTGAATTTCTCATTGTATTTTGTAGCGGTTAGGACATTAACATTAAACGTTTACAAAGTGGACGACAAATCAATGTAAGTGTTTTACAAGTTTGTTACATAATTAACATATTTCAGTCTATATTTTAGTTATTTACAAAAACCATTGCTAATATTCAGTGTATCAATATATAAGTGAACGTTGAATCTAATCTTTTTAATTACTAAATGTCAAGGTTAAAATTTATCAGGGATAAGACTGGTAAGTGTATTTTGTTTAAGTTTCAAAATTTTCTAGTACATGAAGGAATATAGAGAGAAATTGATTTGAGTGTTTTAATTTTATGTGTACATTATTGCAGCTGCTCCCTATTTTACAAATCTTGTTTGGTTCATTGGAAGTCATGTTTTAGAGCTAGACGATTGTATTCGTGGCAGTGCACAGTAAGTCCAACTTATCTAATATTGTTCAATCTTAACTTTTGTACTCAACTAATCATGATTCAGACAATTCAATCGACTTCATGATATTTTCTCTGTACTTAGATATGAAGCTTTGCCTAAACTGGCTGATCTTGTAGCTGAACATTTAGACCACTTGTACGTAGAAACACATGTGTTTCAAAAAATTTCATATTTAACACGTGTCATTTATTTTTAAACCAACTATTAATTAACATTGCTTGTATTTTTGTAGACATTACCTGAATGATATCCTCCTTCTCGAAATAGATGACCTGAATAAAGTTTTAACAGATCATCTTTTACATCGCTTACTAATTCCACTATATGTGACATCGTTGGATAAAAATTCAATGAAAGAGGTAATGGGACCATGTTGATTTTAGTAGTACAGTTTTTGGGATTTGAATAATATTTTCAAAATTAAAAGGAAAAAAACTAATCTTTGTATTTTAACTATCTTATATAGGAAAATACGAGTCCAAAAGTTAGCAGCATTCTAGCTCTATTCCTATTATCCCAAGTATTCTTGATCATGAAGCATCCACCTCTAGTCAGAGCCCTAGCCAATATTATTCTTCACGGAAATGAAGCTGTATTCGAGTAAGCCATAAATTAGAGTTTTTTTGTGTATTTGAGTACGAAGCATTTGTACTTATTACCTTTTTATTAGCCTGATAAATTATTCATATTTATAAATATTTGAATGACTTTTGTCATGTAGGCTCAAAGACGATATTGTAAGCAGTCCGATCATAGCCTCGTCTGCTCCTACCTCTCCTGATGGTAGTAATAACAAAGAATTTCCTGGTGCCAGTATTGAAGGAGAAGAAGGACACAATTCTTCCTCTAAATCATCATCTAATATTTACCTTCAAAAACCTATGACTCATCCAACTGATCATATTTCAAAGTCCAACTCCAATGATCATTGCTCATCCCCCGACTTCTTAGCTAGAAAGGCTGATTCCCTCAAACATCTCGTCAAGGATGATGGAGATTTGTCTGATTTAAGCCGACGTCCTTTTCTTACATCTGTTTTTGATGCACTTGATTCTTCTGAAAATGACTATTCAGCCCTCTTTGCCCTTTGTCTTCTACATGCTTTATTACGAAACAAAGGTATTCATTCCAATCTTTTGGATCGTCTGTTTCACGGGGAAGATTCTGTTGTGACCTGTCATACAGAAAAACATGACACAAATGTTGAAGATTTGAACGAGTCAACTGCCATACCAGAGCCAGAATCAGTGCCAGCATCGACCATACGCCATAAAGGTATCAATTATTGTTTTGAAAAATAATGCCAGATTTCGTTTTATTGACTATAAGCTTTAATAATCATTCTGAATTTATTTTACAATGTAATTACAGGAACTCAAAAGATGATATATGATCGACTCATTGCCATTATATCACAGACTGTTAAATACGGTAATCATTTTTGTTACTTTAGCTTAAGAATTTTAAATAAATATCCACGATTCATTTTTTTTAAATTTAATTTACATGAAAATAATTTTCATACAATAATTACTATTGTTGATTTTTTTGACAGAAAGTAAAATCCGGGTAGTAACACTTCAGCTTGTAAATACTCTCGTTCTGAAAACTGTTGTTAAGGACGGGGGTAAAAGTTGTCTGGATGATCATCACTTAGCGGCCATAGAAGGAGCAAGAGAAGAGAATATTTTACTTCTTCAAAATTATTACAAAAGGTTGGAGTCATTCGTATGCAATACTCAAGTGAATGAAACAGTATTTCAGGGATGAGGACCATTTACTAATCATTGATTTTATTTGAACATCGACAGTGACGACATGTTTTTAGAAATTTTTGAGGATGAGTACCTCGAGATGAGTACAGCAAAAACACAAAGTGTTGAACATCTGTTGATGGATTCACATTTACTCCTTCCACCTGCGGTAAACTGCTTTGCGTTAATTACTTTTTTTAATACTTGATATCCATCCAAATTCCGCATTGCTATAATTGTTATTATCATGTCCTCAGTAAATATTACTTTAATTCCTCTTATAAACATAACTACTTATCTTGCCTTCCTTAGGGTTCACCTCTAACTGGCATTGATTTCGATAAACGTCTTCCTTGTGGCGAGGTTATTATATTTTCTTTTCTTACAGGAGTAACTTATTTTCAATGAATCTTTACATGGCTACTTGTAGGGTGGTTAAATATGCTGCTACTCTGGATATTTAATCATTTAATCATACTGTGTATAATTTTTAAATAGGTTGAACGAAGTAGACGTGCTATGCGGACTTATTTTATTCTACGCAAGTTATCTTTGACACTTCGAAATGAGGTATGGGTTATCTGAATGTTAAAGTAAACCAGTTTAAACATGTGGAACGAGATGATATGTCATTAATTTAATTTAAAAATTAATTCAATATTTATTAATTTTTTCTATGTTCACTTGGGTTCATCATTTCTCCAGACGGAAAAATATTTGCCTTTGACGAATACACAGAATTGCGTTCACATAGATGATAATCTTGATTTAAGTAAGGAAACTCTCTTTTTACAGTGACTTATCAGCAATATTTGTGCGTATCGTTAAATAATTAATTTTGTTTTTGTTTCAACAGCAAACAGTGATATCCAATC
Organism: Arrhopalites spinosus; assembly: GCA_034700945.1. NCBI lineage: Eukaryota > Metazoa > Arthropoda > Collembola > Symphypleona > Arrhopalitidae > Arrhopalites > Arrhopalites spinosus. The sequence goes on along the minus strand of JAQIVZ010000555.1, from coordinate 9,327 downwards.
CTGCATAGTAATAACAAAGGATAACACGAAAATGCGTCGTTTTCTCGTCATTGACACAGGTACATTGGCAGGATTATTTGTTTAAAATATTCAAGATGTTTAATTGAGGGTTTGATAAAATAATTTAATAAACTAGGCCATCAAGGTCCGCAAGGTCACCAAGATCAATTAATATTAGTGGAACCAAGTTTAAAGATGACGGGTTGGGGAGTCGTCAAATTTGTGGGTTTTCTTCAGGACATTGAAGTTCTCGGTGATAAAGACGATTCTCGTTGCTTGCATATAACAGTCAAAAGTTCTCCAATGGATTATTTGAAACCAAGTAAGTTCATTGTGCAGTGTTCTTGTCCCTTGGTTACCTTTACATTTGCACTCGCATTTTACAGTCTTTTAATTTCAAAATAATCTTGTGAGAGTTTTATTTATTCGCTGATTCTTCAATTTAATTTTCGTTGTTTTTTTTGTGTGTTCTTCTGCACTGTTTTTAACCAGATAAAACTTTAGCTAATCAACGTGGTTCCAAATCAAAGACTCCTCTTTTGGCAGCTAAATTTATGTTTGATGATCACATCCGTTGTATGGCTGCAAAGCAGCGTTTGGTCAAAGGAAAGCAAAAGGCTCGTCAACGAAAATTGCACATGATTGCTCGTCTCTTAGACTTGAATGGAAATTCTCCATCACCACCTCAAAATCGACGACAAAATCGTTAGTTTCTAACTTTTTTAAAAAATAATTAAATGTAATTTGCTAGTGGTTTTCCATGTCGTTTATGCTTTTACCTGAAAATTTTCTATTTTCAAATTGATGATATAAATATTGTATACGATCAGTTTTATAAAGAAAGCATGTTCAATTTTTTTTTTCATTTGAGCTTGCGGCATGTTTTCTCCTAATTTGACTATTTGATTCATGGAATTTTTAATTAGTTATTTCTCGGCGCGTTCTTTGAGTAGGGCGGCCACTAGCGCGTTGTGAAAGGGCGCTTTACAATCCCATAAGCAAGAATCTACCAGGAGTCGCCAAATTAATTAGTAAGTTAATTTAATGAATTTATTAATTAATTGAAATCATAGTTACTAAAATTTCTATGTTTTTTATAATTTCTCTCAGGTGAATCATCAGGTACGTTCAAATCAATGTGCAGTTCTGTAGAATCTAAACAGAAATATTAAATAAAATGATACATCTTTGCTTGTTTTTTGGTTTGGAATTGTAATGACAAAGTGTATTTTATATAGGCGGAAATCGTCGAAAATCCAGAGACCCTTCACCATCCGTCTCATCCAGCTCCAGGAATTCATTTCAACAGGATGAAGAAATTCCATTGGGTACAATAACTCACCCAAAAAGTACAATGGGATCCAATCAATCATTTACAACTGGCGGTGTTACGAATATTATTTTACCATCATCGTTATCCTCCTCCAGTCGTAGTAGCGGAAACTCTGCAGGAAGCTCTACAAATCATCAAAGTGGCGTTGTGAGTGGAAATAGCTCGCTAGGAGGAAATGTCATAAGTGGAGTCAATAGTAATAGCCCTCCAAATCGGTCAGTGTTGACTAAAAATCAAAGACCTTCTACTGTTGCTGTTGGTGGGGAAGGTGTAAAATATTCTTCTAGTGCTATTAGTGGTGTGAATTCTCAAGAGTCCACCATTGACATTAAGGAGGAAGAAAATGGAATTGGGAGTAATGTGACAACTCCACAGTCAGAGACGTCTTTCATGACTGCCATTTCATCCACACAAAATGCACAGTTAATTAACTTGTATCCAACCGTGACGACTGTCACACAAGTTCCAATACAAAATCCCCCAGAATATTATCCATTAGAGAGAGGGAGTAATCATTTTCATAATCATTCCAATATTTCCAATATTTCTTTAGATAGACCATCGGCAGTTTTAAGTACACCACAATTTCAAAACTCATCGTCCACTAGTAGAAAGAAAAAGGGGGCGATTGAGACGGTCTAGGAAACAATTTACTTGACATATTATAATGTTATGTATGAGGTAGTAGACTATTACTACGTATAGTAGTGCATTTGATTTTATGTGATTTTTTGTTGATGTTGATACATTGTTACTATTATTTTAAAATTCGTCATCGTCTTCGCCGCCTTAAATACTTCAGTTTACTCTAATTGTAAGAGTCTTACTATATATATACACATACATGATGTATTGAGCACTATACATTTGATTACCTGAAAATCATGTCAATATGAAATAAGAATTCAGTATACAAAAATAACCTAATCTGTTGTTTGTCTGTGTACATTTCATTTTCATTATCGTCATTGTTCTTTCAGAAAGTATCTCTGTCATTTTTTTGGGTTGAACTTTATTTAATGACTTTTTTATTTTATGATTGAGTCAAACAACTCAACTTTTCTTCTTCAAGTCACAATACGCTGATACAGCAATGAGGAAATTTTTTTTCAACATATATTTTCTGTCTATAAATATCACCTTTCTATAATATAGAAATTCATATTATGAAGTTCTGCATAATACTTTTAATTCATACATATTTCATGGACACCTTCAAGCGCTTCAGAGCTAGTTGTCATATTCCTGGAGAAAATATTTCTGGACGTTACACGGTCATTCAATTTGTGCCCTTGTTAATTTTCAAGGCACCTTTTGTACGATTTCCCCCAAAACATGACCTCTGGAATCCAGAGCCTGGATGTATGTCAGAATAAATAATGCTTTTCCCCCATGAAACAGAGATAAACGCGAGAGGTAAGTATATATTTACCAATCATTTATTCTTAATTAGTAACAAATTGTATAACAATGAAAAATGAAATAGAAATTCCCGTGTCAAGTTTTTGGAACATTCTAAAAAGAGTGAACAAACTGCAAACAAAGATTTCTTTCTCCACCTGTTTCCTGTTAAACATTATTTAGTAATACAAATTACATGAGATAATTCATAAATTAATTTTTCAGAACTTTTTCTTTCAAACATTTCAAGATTGAGTTTTTAACAAAATGTCTAATTCTCATCATAAATTATAATTATGTCTCACATTAATGTATGATGAAATGTATTACTAAATAGTACAATGTTTTTTTGTAAATAGAACATTCCAAATGGGTGAAAGGAAATGAACCTTTTTTTGCTTGAAATAGAAAGTACAGTACAAAGAAAGAAAAATTCTAATAGAATAATTAATCCAATAAATATTTTGAAAAATTGGATTTTCGTTAGAAAAATTCACGTGAAAGGAATGTAGAGTTTGTAGACGTTGTCACAATGAAACATTATTACCTATAAGTACAATTAGGGATTGATAGAATCTACACTGTAAACTCAAATCCCTTTTAATTTTTAGAAAATTTTACAAAGAAGAAAAAAGGAAAAATACTTAATTTAATTTTCTTATCGACCTCGTGTCATTCAAGGACGATTAAATATTTAAAGACTATGAAATCAGAATATTGACTTTAGATTAACACTCATGAATAGAACAAAAATGTATGACTAATGACTATCATTAATAATAAATACCCATCATTGAAACTTTGTTACAAAATATTTCTAAAAACATATTTTGACTCTGTTACAATACATAATTAGTACGCGTGTACTAGAATTGTAGTAACCACTTCTATACAACTTTGACAATATTTGATTAAAATAAGGAACAAAGGATTAGACCAAATGACTAACTTTGAAGTCGTTTCAAAAAATTAAATACATGATTTTAGCATCATTTAAGATGATTCATCTACTTATTCTACTACTTTCATGGCATTACTTAATAAATTTTCATACATACATCGTTACATTAGTACACACTTTTGAATTATACATATAAAATATGTATAGTAGTATCGATTTATCATCGACACAGTATCCACGATACTTTAATGCTTTATCTACTTGGTAACATATAACAATGATTAGTTTTTATGGTACAGGAACTAGAGATTACATTGACAAACATTGGGGAGGGGGGCACTTATTTACAGGACGTAAGTAGCTCAAAAAGTAATGTAGCAATGAAACATTTTGCTAGAGTGCAAATAAAAAGATTAAAACTGAACCTTTACACATTCCATGAAGTGAATACTTTTAACATGTCTTGGAGTTTACAATTAAGTACTTTAGTTGTGTTATCAACACTAATACATGTTTGACGATCAAAGGAAGGAACACAATTACTAAATGAGAAGTAGAGTTATCATGGTATCATATTGGTATGTAATACTAGATGAGGAATTAAGAATCACACATTGATTAGTGATTGGCATGAAAAAATAGACGCCAGCATATTTAGTATCTTAATACCTTATTAGCAAGCATCAGTTTACAAATACGTTTACATATATAATATATATTATACTTTTAAGCCTATATGACTGGGACGTTTTATTTTGCTCCTCATTTCCTTTCCTTTTTTCAATTTGCTAACGTTTTATCTTTATCTTATCCCTCAGAAAAAAACAAACAAGTGTCATTTTCAACATGTCACAACTGCTTGTAATATACGGCCACTCTATTACAGTGTATTAAAAACTAAACTAAAAGATAATAATTTACATTATGAAGGTCAAAAGAGACCTAAATGCACAGACTTGAAACCACCTTCATAAGATCACAAGATAAATAACAAGTGAAAGTATTTGTTTTCTCTTCACATTTTTCAGTTACCTTGTTCAAAAAAATAACTTTTGTTTCTGTTGTTGTCTTCATAGTTAAACTGGTAAGAATAATTCCTGAATGTTTCTTCATGTAAAACTTAATCTTCTAGTGTTACATTTTGAAATAGATAAGACATGGATTCCTATAAAAATCGTATTGAAATCATATTTAGTCAATCAATATCCTCTCCCTCAGATTAACCATTAAATTATTGATAAATTCTACCTTATGATGAATACGACGTATAGCTTCAGAGAGCAGAATACTAATATCTACAGTTTTAATCTTGTGACACTGAAATACATGTATAAAAATATTTGCAATGAGAAACTACAACAACTTTTCAATGCTTTAGTATTTCGGTCATTTCATGTACCTGAAGTTTCTGTAGATCATGAGGAACGGTATTTGTGACCACAATTTCGTCGATAGGAGAAGCTAATAAAAATACAGTTACGAGTTCAGTTAAGTTCAGTAGGTACATATTATTTTAGAGCTCCTGATAAGTAATGAATCAAACAATTTAAAAAATACCATTCAAAAGTTTTGGAGCATCTGCAGATAGTAATCCATGTGTTGCTAAAATAAATAATAGTCCGAAGTCAATTTAATAATTCTTAAACTTTAAAAAAGTATCTTAAAATAATATTCTTTTTTTGGCTAGAATTCACTAACCCATCACATAGATTTTACATGCTCCTCGTTCCTTCAGCACTTCGGCGGCAGCTGTTTAGAAATTATTTTGATAAGACAATAGTTACAAAAAAAATAACGAAATAACTACTAAGATGAAATTTCAGTTTTGTTATTAAATGATTAAAGACAAACCAACGAATGAAGTTGCATCATCAATCATATCCTCCTATAAATTACCATACGAACATTAGTTGTTATCACCTTGCAAGCATCATATATCCCCATATCCTTTAAACTTAAAAAATAAATACTTACCACCATTATAGCTATTCTTCCCCCTACATCACCAACCACTGAGAGTGGAGGCTTTTCTTTAGCTGGAGGTGTAGGAACTAAAAATTAGAAATATATATGTAGTAAATATTCACAAGCAATTTACTTACACATTGTTTGTATTTTGTCATACCTCCAACACCAACATCCATGATACGACTTTTTGGTACATTGGGTGGAGAGTATCTATAAAATAGAAAACAGAATTTTGCTCAAGAAGTATTTTTGGGTCAGTATTGTTCTACAGATTAGGCACGTATCCATTTCATTAACCACCTGTGTGATCCCACACTAATCAAATTGCATACAGGTACACTCTGGTACACAATGCTTGATGATGGTAGAACATGCATAAGAACCACATCTTTTTTCATTTGAATATTTCAATCATATTACACACCTGCCATCAACAGCATCCGTTTCAGTTTCCCGTTCTTCTCCATGTATAACTGCAATCCCAACACGAAGACGTTCTGCATAAGACGTAGCCTTCTTGGCAGATCCTGGGTTCCTGGCCACTATCACGGCATTCTTATAGTCTGGAATACAGTCCTGTATGTATTGAAGAAGAAACGGAGAAGCTCGCAAGTTGTCAATAGGACAATCAAAGAAGCCCTGAATCTCTTTTTGGTGAAGATCCATTGTTATCACATGAGTAAATCCTGCTTTGCATAACATTTTTGCAAGAAGTTTTGTGACTATACAGCCTCGTTTCCGCATTTTACCTGAATCACATCAAAAATTTATTGTCGTATTAACTTTATATTCCATATATAATTTATCTTTAATTTTTGCTTTTTCATAGAATGATGTAATTAAATATCGTAGGTTTTTATCTTACATTGCTTGCTGTATGGAAGGTACGGAATGACCCCTACAATCTTTCTTGACGAGGATGTCTAGTACAAATTTATTCATTAGCATTAAAAATACTTTAATTGTTACAGGTATATTCTAAAATAATTTTGCCAAGTTTAATGGAAACGTAGATTGTATTCAAGCTGAGTCTACTACTCAAGTTGAATACAATATAATGGAAACGGTAACTTTAAGAAAAGGAATAAAAATACCTTGCAAGCATAAGCCATTATCAGCATCTCCATTATATTATTGTTGCAATCGCTAAAGCAAAAAGACATCAATTAATCGTGTCATAAAATAGGAAGAATTTGTTTACAAATATCACATATATGGTGGGCTTAATTAAAATTCATCCCTTTATAGGAACAAAACAATAAAATTCTTTAACACATCATTTAATGTTTTTTATAACTACAGTAGTTAAACTAGTACATAAAAATTACTGCACTTACGTTGATCCCGTTTGAATTATATAGACGTCTTTTGATCGTACCGAGTCACTGATAGCCACCATTGTTTCCCGATTAGATTTATGGTGAACTTCACAATTGCCTGACTTCATTCCCAGACGACTAGCAAGGTGCACAAGGAAAAAATCAATAATTAATTATCATGATGAAGAAAAAAATTTCCAACTGTACTACTATACATACCTACTACAAAAATTATGCTAAAAGAAAAAAAACTGACCTCATGATAAGATTTGATAGCTCTGGATGAGAGTTTCCTATGAATAAATTGACATAAGAATTAAAATGAGAATTAAAATGTGGAACAGTTTGTTCCCCTTCAGGAACACTTTCGTTTCATTCCTCTTCAAATAGTTCTCTCAAGAAATAAAATTACTTAACCAACTAGAATTTTATTGAAAGATAAATGAAAGTATTAATTCAAGGTAAGTAATCAATACCGGCCAATATAATGAACTCTGATGAATTGTCCATTTTTGATATTTGAAGTTGTTGATCAATACCGTAACAACAATAAAGACTTTGCGCCCCGAAAGATTCACAATGCATATGGGCTGTACTGGGCAGTGCTGGGACAATTTCCAGCACAGACAAGATAGTTTCCTGAAATAACTAATTATTACTGTTGAAAATAAATGTATTGTTTTTTTTCACAATCTGTATATTATTACTTAAAAACACGACTTTAGTGTAAACACGCGCATTCAACCCATAAAACTTTCAATTAACCTTTCATCGTTCAACTTGTACACTATTATGAATCTTATTTAATAGCTTACCGTTTAACCCCAAGTCACGCACAAACTCTTAATTGACTTGACTCTCCTCTTTTCTTGATTTTTCTCAACTTGAGAACCCAACTAATTTTTTTTTAAAAATAATTCAAACGAATGAGAATCCTGATAGTCATGAAGTACATTTACTTTAGCATCGAGTGAAAAAAAGTCATAGCAAAAAATTCAGAAAATTTTAACTTTTTTTATTTCCATATTTAACTAAGGTGTCCCTCTCATAAAATACTCCTTTATTGACTTTTTGTTAGGCAACGTTTGATTGGTAAAATTTTAATTATATTTAGCTTTATTGGGATTTCAACATTAACTTTAAGCAGTACTTTTTGTATTTTTTAGTACTTTGGGGCCAGTTTTGTTATCTTTGTGGAGAGAAAATATTTTTCCTCCAAAGGTCAGGGGTAATGTACAAAGATAAAGGTAGATTGACCTCAAGTGCTTTAATGCATGGAAGCTAATTTACTATAATAAAAAAAATCATCCCTTGACATTGAAAGGGTTTTCTATAGAATTTTTGATGAACCCCAGATTTCACCCTTGATCATGTATGTACTGTACTGTATTTTTGTAAAATGATGGGACATGTAATTATTTTACAATTTATAGTACACCAGTAATCTTGGTCATCGATGGTGCTTTGTGATTTGTAATGATATTCTGATGCTGATATGAATCACACAAAACCTTTTGAAATTTATTTATTACGTGTACCAAAAATATGTTGACTGCATTCAAGTGAGGACGGAAACGAGCAATAAAATTCTGACAAACGACCATTTTCATGTGTATAGAATATTGACGATCATTTTTATATCCATTACCATAATATTATTACAATAGGGCTATTTTTTAATGAATTTTCTTTTCCCCATTCAATTTACTACCACGATCTCATTCTATATTACTTCATTTGTATATAAGTATAACTTAAGTACTTAATTTTTAAATGACACCCAGAATTTTTCACATGACTATATATTAATAATAACCCTCATCATCACATACTTTTCATTTCGTGTGAAACGTATTTAAAATAGTAAATTTTTTACAATATTTTTTTGCATAAAGTATTAGTATAATTTGATATACAAATGACAGTTGATGGTGGGTCAACAATAATAAGAACTTTCCTGTAGACAGACATGCAAATTTGGTCAATGAGTCATTAGAGGCATTGTCATTTAATACACAACATGATTTTCTAGTTTAAACATGAATTAGATTTAATGTAACTGACGAAATTCATTTGCCAGTACGTGACACATGGATGATTAACTATTTGAACAGTTGTTCTTTTAGTTCCTAACTCGCTGTGAACGTTCTCTAAGCTCAACTTTTTGTTGAATTTGATTTTGGAATATTTGAAGACAAGAAAAATTTTCCATCGGAAAACAATTTTGAAGGTTAGACCCATTTTCCATGAAGGACATAAATTGGACTTAAATTTTGTAGATGAGATCGATTCTTACCTTTTGGACAAAATAATAGAAGTATTTTTTGTGGAAATTAAAATGTACGTAAAAGTGAAGCTTAGTCAAAGCCTAGAACATTCATGTGGAAAAAAAAATCAAAAGTCAT